>VOMN01033479.1:0-37318 GCA_014899125.1 Orchestia grillus | reverse complement strand
AAACCGGTGCTTCAATAATTAATTCAACGAAATATCCATCAACCGAAAAAGGCACACAACAATTTCACTTAAGCCAAATATAATGAAATTGAAATCAAATTAGGTAGAAATCCTCAAAATATGAAGATACGTTATCGATAATTCTGAATAGTTTGTTGCTCCTAATCCTAAATCACTTGTGGAGATTTACTAGTACGAGGCAGTTCATCGAAACACAAAGAGCATTTATTCCTTGTCGCGGGATGATTCTAAAATTGAGACATGACGGACACGCAGAGACGAGATAGAAAACAAGAAATTTCTCAGCCTCGGACACGCGATTTGACTCTAGTATCTCACATAGCTGCCATCACGCTTCTTGTGTATGTCTTGATGGCTACAAGAAGAGGAGACTTCGTTTCCATAAATTCAAAGAGCATGCTGCATATTATCCACGGCGATCATGGCATATACTTTTGTTTTTTCCAAGAAAGTGCCACAATATTCAGGGGAATTTCCGCGGGGATTTGAGCCCTAAACAATCATTAAAGCATTCCTTAGAGAATTTTCCCTCTTTTTGAATGATGTATCCGAATATTGAATTTTTTTACATTATAGCTTACGTGTAATAAGCAATGTGCAGTGTGTCTACATGCGTAACTGTATTCAATTGAAGAATTGTTATTAACACTTTTTAGCACTTTGACTGCGATTCTTCTCGCAGAAAATATTTCACGTCGACAAAAATTTCCGCTGCGAGTTTGAAATTGAAAGATTTTACTGTCACAAATTTGGTTATCCTATTCATTTTTCCCTTAATCCCAACTAGCTTATACGAGTAATGAACACAAGTTTTATGAAAACTGGAAAATTTGTATTCATACACATTAGTACTTTCATTACGTTAGGTTTGATGATCGCGTGTACCATATATAGCGCATGTCGCAGTCAAAGTGTTAAGTAGCGGCCGAGTATTTTCAACCACATAAGACAAACTTTCGCATTAAACTCGCCAAATTTAAAGTTTGAAGTAAGAAAAGGAGCTAAATTTCCAAAACATCACTTACGCATGTTGGGAAACTCAGAATATTCAGAAAAAATATTAAAATTAAAAGGTATTACACCGTTATCAGCAAGAGAGTTCGACGAGGAGACGGAGCAACGGGAATGCTTTCGACCGTGTCAGCAGAGTGGCAGGCCGCACGTCACGGCATCACGGGGGACAGGTGTCCAGAACGACTGGCCATGAACGGTAGACACTCATAGCGCGGGACGCCCAAGTCGCGAGGTAGTATTGATACTGCGAAGTTGTGAAAAAGTGAAAAGAAGACTAAAAGTAGTTTTTGCATATCTGGCGAATTACGTCAAGTTTCATTTTAGTTCTAGAAGAAATTACCAAGAGTTAATTCCAATTTCCCTCACGTTCCTGATGGTGGCAATGCATGCAGATCAAACTTCCCGATGATGGTAATGCATGGAGATCAAAAAAATTCAGTGGAAACCTTTGCTCAGGAATAGTAATCTAAAAGTGCCCACTTGCAAAAATAATGAATATTAAAAGAATATTATTTATGGGAAACCGTGGTTTACAACCACGACTTACAACTAGTAAATTGATATCTTGAAATAATGAAAAAAGTTATGAAGGAAAAGGATTGAAGGAACTCATAGAACTTTAACATTGCTATTTTTCGTTATTGTGCTTTGTTTCCTTGTGTGTTACCACACAAACTGTGGTAACACACAACCTTGTATGGGGTAACGCACAAGGAAACAATGCACAATAACGAAAACTTGCAATGTTTGTTAAAGTTCTGGGAGTTCCATCGATCCTTTCCCCTGACAATTTTTTTCATTATTTTTATATTTTTAACATTATTAACACGAATGCACAGCTATGCACAATATGCGGATACGACTGGGGAAAATTTTACCGTTTTAAATTTGGGATTCTTCTAAATAATTCTATCTAATTCCATAAGAAGTCGATAGCTATTGTATGCAAGAATTTACGAAGAGAAAACTCAAGCTCAAAAGTAGATAGCAGAACCTTAACCTTTCCTCCCATCGAACAGACCGAGTCTAGGCCTGCCTCTCGCCCCTCTCCTAGCAGATTTTAAAGTCATTTCAAGAGTACCGGTTGAGAACGCGCTTTGTCGTGTAGATGAGAAAGCCACGCAGAAAAGCGTTCAGAACGGACAATTAAAGGCCACGCTAGAGAAGTTCCATGTATCGCTGGTATATTAATGGGCTAATTAACATAGTATGATACGTAGCAAAACAGCTGGGAGACTGGGACGAGTAGACAGTGAATATTTTCTAAATAATACGAGATATGAGCCCGAAATTTACAGGTAATGAAGCAAGAACTCAACGTACTAAAGTATCGATAATGCACGTTAGTAAAGATTTAATTCGAACATAATTTTGATATCATTTTCAAACCTTTAGGAAATCATAGATCAAGCTTTTGTTCCCGCTAGTATTTAGGAAGCGGTTTGCACCACATTTCACCAGGAATAAATTGCTTAAAATTGTTTGGTTTACGGTTTAAATGGTAGGGAACTAATTCGAAATATCCTTCATATAAAAATACCTTATTTTCCCCATCATCCTTACATGATTGAAAACTGGGAATTATTCCACTAAATTAGTCCCTCAGTTATCATACACCTGATAACAGCACCTGTTTCCGTTGGTGCTTTGTTCTGATTCAACGTGCACGAAAACACTCGCGCAAGACAACACGTTTGTTCCAGTGACCCCAGCCATTCATGGGTCGGTCCAGGTCACAAGTTCTTCTCTGTCCGTAGAAGTCGATACATATGCAACTTCAACTTCATTTCTGACCTAACCAGAGGCGAAAAAAATTTCGAAGCTGCAAAAACCTTCGTTGTACTAAACCGCCATGAGAATAATTTTATTAATACCCATTTCAAAAGATTCTCGTCAGACTTGGTCCTTTCTTTGACCCCTGTAAGCTGAAAGTCTCGTCCATAACAATGAAAGAAGTTAAAATAAAAAGAACATAAGCAATGTATGCGCGGTTACACATAGGTCATAAGTTGAAGTGCGCAACGTATATTTATAAGTCTATCATTAGAACAGATATAGAGTTCAATCATATTAAATTGAATTACAACGAATGAGTGGTTTTTATTTATATTAATTATATTACTCGATCAATTTAATTAAGATCATCGACGTGAGACCACACCTTCACCTAGTGTGTCATTCACTACGCTACAATGCAAGAAATCTCATCGATGACCATTTTGCAACGTTAGATTCGCACGCTTTACGCAAGTGTCGCGCACCGACCGCTCGTCATAGACCATGTCGACATGACTTGCACCATAAGCGCCCAGTGCTGCAGGCAAACAGGGCTACGCACAACAGGTGAGGTTAGACAGACCCGGCTGGTCTCCTCGCCAGAAGTAGGGCGCCAGGTAACGGCAAGGCGGAGGGTAACTGAGTCCTGGAAACCGTTTTCAAATCTGTTCTCAATTTCCTAGGTTAAAATAGTATCGAGAGAAAACTAAGCTGAAACTGAGATGTCCCTCAAGAAATGAATCAGTTAAAAACGGAACTTGAATGTATGAATACGGATGTTCTGTACTAAAATGAAGACAAGGAATCGTAATGAAAGTTCATAGACGAGCTGTGGCACAACGGGAGTAAAACTGTGCGTAAGATGCGTTGGTTTAAAGTGACAGATTGTGTTTCAAAATCCAAAGCTGAATTACAACTAATTTTTCACAAAGAATTATACCCATATTGAAGAGAAAGGAAAATAAAGTAAATTAGGTTGGTTTTCCAATTCATTTTTGAAAATTAGAAACAAAATACAAAAGTTACATGCACGCCGGAACATTTCAGAGTGCTAGAATTAAATTTATATTTCTCAGACTTAGCCGGAGTCACTACAAGACTGTGACTCTGTATTCTCGACAATTGAGATATGTCCACATCAATTTTCTGATATCAGTTGATTATTTGTTGTGTGTCTAATTTTTCCATAGTGAAATTTTCAATTAACCAATAACGAATTTCTTAACTCACTTTTTATAGGTAGAAATTACTCTTGGAACTCACCATTCATGACAAAAATAACATACGCAGTATCTTTCTAAGAAAAGACAGGTTTTCTAACAAAAATTAGGCAAAACGCGACAATTAACATCGAAATAACATATAAATGATTTTTGCCAAATGATTAGAAAAAATACCAAGTCAACAACAGAGCAAAAAATTAAATTCATTTCCACTTCAATAAAAGTATACATCCGAATATCTTCGGGCCGGATAACTACGCGTGAGACTACATCATTAGGTTACAGGGAAAATACTGATCACTAGAGAAACTGTGTCTAGTAACGATACACTGACTAGGTTTCGGTGGTAATCTTAGATATTGTTCCATTTGACTAACCTTGGTTATTGTGTTATGTCGTGAAAAGGAATTCCGACTCACACGAACAGCTCTAAGCGCATGTGCTTACAAGAACATACAGTAACGAAATCAGAAAGGTTTTCATACTAGAATCTTATTTAACAAACAATGTCGAGCATATTTTCAAGAACACGCGAAATTTTTCATGAAAACATCGCAGTCAATGCCACCGTTCACACAGAAAAAAATGACACATTGGGCGCGCTGATAAATGCAAGTAATTCACAAAGGTCACATGTGCGACAATCACAAACAGAAATCGACGAGTGATTTGCCCATCGGTCCCTTCAATCTCAAGGCCAAGAACTTTCCCTCCACAAGGCGCGGGCAGGAGTCTGAACGATTGAACTGAACAGAAAAACGGCATCGCACGAGCCTGTGCAGTTGTGCAGAGCTCTTTTGTAATCAAGACAACACTTCTTAACCCCTTCCCCGCCTCGTTTCTGACGAATATCGCGCTATATTTAGGAAATTGTAGTAATTTTTTCACAAATGTATGAACATATTCGGAGACTCAAAACAATTTAAACAATTTGGTCAGCTCATACAGCGAGACGTTAAGGAATGACGAGTGGACTTATTGCTTGCTTCTTCATTTAAAATAAATGATTAGGCGAATTTGCTGGCTCTAAGTTGAAAAATACTACAATGTATGGGTCAAAACGAGTCAACTCGGGCTTCCTAGAAAAGAGGATGGCTTTGAAATGATCGACGCACAGGCAGTATCTCCTGAGGAACTATGGTGTCGCAAGCCGCAAAATTGGGTGAGAAAACCAAATCGCAGAACTTTGCCGATGTGAATCGAGGCGCAACGCGGGCAAACGGGGAATGGTAGAAACCGATCGCAAATTTAAAGCTCTCTTCACTTCAAAACCGAGTACGCTAACCGTTAGTGGAAAGTCTACTTATTTTAGTTCCAAACATGTTTTATAAATGTTAAAATGAATTTTGACGGAGGTATTAACACGCTGAGGAGTGTGGTGACGTGGTCTGTGGCGAGGAGACTTTTACACCATCATCGGCCGAGTCAGCAGCCCAACAATGACCCCTTTGTCACTTGCGCTAAGCAACTCACCGACGACTAGAAACGAGTGACGAACGATAGGAGGGTTCAAGCGTGAAGAATGGTAAGACTACCGAAAAATGTCGAATGATGTGCGAATATTGCGTGCACCCGCGATTATTTACCGCTAAAAGGACCAACATATTTTTTTCTACGAACGAAACACTGCAGAAGCAGTCGTTCACATTTTATGCACTCGTGTGCCGGTTTACCCTAGTTTTGAATGACGCTATCTGAATTTAAGGTCAAATTGAATTATTTCGACTGTCCACCATTTTAGACAGTAGTCCTAATAGGGTTAAATATTAAGATTCTGTTGTAATTTAAAACTGAGAAAGTAAAATAAAATTTTCAGCTTCATAAATACAACATTGAACTCGTGTGGCATGGGTAATGATGAAATAATTGATTAAACTGCGAGCTGCTCGCGTGTGCTCCAGAGGTAGAGTTTACGAGCGCACGTGGAGATGTTCTGGCCGTAAACTAGACCATTACTTCATGCGTGCAGTGAATCTCACACTGAAAGGAACATAAACGGAGTCTAAAAATCTACATTACAGCTGCGCAAACTACGGTCGCTATCAATACAGGAAAGGATGAAACAGAATTTCATTTGAATTTGAAACTATTTGCACTGTAATATTACGGTGTCTTTTTGTTTCATTCGAAACACCTACCAAGCAGTAATATTTGGATTTCTTAAAAAATCTACGCATTTCGTCGCTGACGACATCACTAGAGCGTAATTTTAACAACTTAGAAATGAATGAGTGCGAGTGTACGAGTAAAGTTGTATTTATCCTCGAATTTCACGCGGTCTACTTTTTCCTAATAAATTTGATAAAATTCTTGACTTTATACGGTGACTCTCTACACTTATGACGTTAAAATAAACTCCTATCGTCGTAAAAGTCTCCAAAAAATTAATTTCCGAGGTGCGCGTCACGGGATGTCCCGTGAGGGAAGATACTGCTTGTAAGCCGGCAGGAAAGTCAACACTTGTGCAGTCTCGCGAGGCTAGCAAGCGTCCGAACGTAGCACAAGACAAAGAAGATCGAAAAGTCTACGAATAAAGAACACTCTACGCATAAACTCGCACGATGGCATGACCCCGGAGCCAGCATTTGCCCCACGATCTTTCTTCAAAAGAAATAGCGAGAAGACCACGCCACGAGAGGCGACTTCACAATCACCGCTTTGTGAGGGACGACCGCTTTGTGCAGAGGGGGAGGATGCTCGTCTATATCAACTCAGAAAAATATGTGGGATAACTGGTCTTCAAAGCGTCAATATTTCTTTTCCACCTATTTCTCGAAGCGAGGTGTCGTGGAAAAATTTAAGTGTTTTTCTGTAAATGTGCTATTCGAAAATCAAAGAGAAAGTAACTTCCTGGAAGCATTGGTATCATCTTTAACACTTTCCTACCCAAAAGAACCATACGGTCCGGTTTCATAAGAATGGTGCTCGTTTTTACGAAAGTTAAATGTAATCTTACTGCACATAGGCATAAGGTAGCAGCTAGTTTTTCCTAGAAAGATAAAGGCAGCCTTGAATCAAAATAATTAAGGCTGTAAGGAGATAACCCTCAAGAGTCCAACTTATATTTTGGAAAGATCGATTCTTTTGGGGACGGAATGCTCATGGAATATATAATAAGTGTTTGGCTATAATTCTCATCATATCTGATTGGCATCACAAATTAAAGAAAAAACTAGATTATTCTCACAAGGCTCAGACACGCGATTGGGTCGTAAACCATGAAATATCCTTACAATGGATTTCGAATTACGATTCACAAAATTTTCAATGAATTCAGACATAAATACCTCACAAAGAATTTAGATATACCACTCAAAAAATACTTTCACCGTGCTGGCAAAGCTCAAATGTTATTGGATGACACAATTCCTTCATCCCCAGGCCCATGAACGGAAATTAAACTTCCTGGAGCAGGACAGCACGAAGCGTACGGTGTGCCTTCCTTGCATCTGCCGCACACGAGCGAGAGGCACCGACCGCTCCGCTGCTCAGTAGCGGCACCGCCGTCGCCACTCAGGAGGAATTCCGGCAAGTCTTTGGTGGTACGTGAGCGTACCACCGAAGAAATGCTGTAGTACTTTAATTGCGCAGACACGTAGGGCCGTAGTAACCTGAAAACTGCATGTCTAAGTACCCCTTTTAGAAAATTAACTTTCAATATTGTTCATTTTTATACATGTTTACACGTGTGTCAAAATTTGTCTATTTAGTTACTAAACCTAACCATTTGTTTTGGTCTCAAAGGGTTAATTAATTCACGGGACAAATAATTAGCAGCCTGCTACTAGCATGGTATAGGACCTTCACTAACACGAATAATGGAAGCAATTCTGCGCGGCATTGAGTCTACAAGTGTCCAATTCTACACCTGGTCGATTTTACACCCCTCTTGCATCAACCGGTCTCATCGTGCGGCCACAGTACGTGGGCGATCTTCTCGACGTCTAACTTGTCATTCTAGGTGGTCCCACGTATTTTCAATCGGGTTCGTGTCTGATGAACTAGCTGGCAAGTCTAAATGCCTGGAATATCCTAAATGACTTGTGCCAATTCATGACAGTTCTAGCTCGATGTGACCGGTGGTTGCCATCCTCGTAAGGAGAACGAAAAACAGAAGTGATAAATTTTTTGTCCCAGGAGCTTAGTAAATCATCGGGAATTAGTTAGGCATCAACGCTGCGGAACACAATTTTCACCAACTAAAACGAATATCACGCATTAGGACTGAGGAATATTGGATGTTCACTATTTCGTAGTATTATTTAAGAAAGACACGAGGTATCACAGCCGACAAATTGTCTTGGTAGTTTGCTTCTCAAGTAAGTAGTGAACTGAGTAATTACTTCACTCAAAGTGAGTGAAATAATTAAGAGCGTGGCTAGTTCATCTGCCTTCACTAGCGGCAGTTCACCGTAAAATAAAATTCTCGTCTGCACGACGTAAAATACCATTCTCTTCAGCACGACGTAAAATACCATTCAAATTAAAAAAGTCGGCGTTTCCTTCAAGACTTCGAAAGAAAGAGTAGCAGCGTTAGACAGCAGCGAAAGGTAGTCGAGTAGACTTACGATAAGTTGATGTTGGACCATCAGTCCGAATCTTATCATTCAAGAAGAAACAATGACATTACAAGCTAGTGAAAAATTAAAGTGAACCCTTGCTTGGGTTGCATAAGTAGTCAAACGACCATTTATCACAACTGATCATCAATTACAGCTTTAATACATGAATTCTCTCATTTCATGGAGCCAGTCCTCAAGAAAATGCTGAAACACTGGGCAAACGAAATTAATTTCAAACAAACTGAGCTGATTTCGATAAGAAATTACACAATGAGGGCGCTGGCCTCCCTTGGAACTTTCCCACTGCCAGACGAAGGCTTTACACGACCAAGAAAGCCGCAACATAATCCACACGTTAGATTATGTAGCACTACGAGCTCATTTTGGGTGAATCACGTACATCCACTATAACAAATTACCAGAATTGAAGTGAAAAATGTTGATATCGTCGTATAATTTACGCTTTCCTGCAAAATAAATTGGTCACGTACATAGTATTTTGAACTGTTTAGAATCAGCTTTATTGGAGTTGGTTCTAGTGAATTGAAACTTCGAAATGAGTCTTTTTGAGTCCTCGGTCCTTCTAGTCTTGAGGATATAAAATTAAGGAAACCAACGCGTCCACAAAAAATAATTACACAATTAGTAACTAAGAAAATGACATTTCAGGGCCAATGAGTTACGCTCGAATTCCTCGTACAGGACGTACACAATGTATACCAAATTTACCGAGTGTTTGTAACACCTCAGGAATAGCTGATGGCCACTGGGCACAACAATCGCATGTACTCAACTATATACGTCATTATGAATGGATGGACATCAAACTTATTTTCTGTCTATTGGTAAACGTTCCTCGAGTAACTACTGAATGTGCCTGCCAACATCAACAACAATAAACATTTCACAAACTTCTACACGATAAGTGAATGCGATAAAATAGGTTAGTTTGATGGAGATTTTCTCCTGTCTCACTCATAGAAAGACGCGAACAGCTCTCCCAGAACGCCTGTCAAAATTGAGGCCCTGTTTTTTCAAGCCCAAATTGAGCCGTCGCCTCAGTGTTCTCTTAGGACACGGAACTTGAGAGCGTCACACATCCACACCACACTGCAGTCAGCAGGCAACTGATGAAGTGATGAGAAACAATCGTATTTTGGATCGGTCGAATCCCCATCCTGGGCCCGGCAACAGAGATTGAAGGCGGCTACGGGGAGTGGAGGATATTTCAAGTAATGACACTCAAGTCATCTTAGTGAAAATTTTATTTTGTACATCCACTTAATTTTAGAGAGAACGAACTACACTATGGAACACAACTGTATTTAATTGTGTGATGGTCTAAAGACCATTTTTTGTGAATATTTGAACATCAGTTTCTCTTAAAGCCGTCAACCGTTGAATTATGATAATGCTGAAAGTAGGTGTAAGCAGTAGGTGTAGAAGAGTTGAGAATATATAAGGGTGGAATATTAGCATAGTAAACTAAGGAAAGGAAACCATCTTAATTGGTGAAATTCTATTCAAAGGATATCACTACTAAGAAAAACAATTTGACGGCAACTTTAGGCGGCTGGTTGCAAATCAACAGATAGTTCGTTTAAAGCAATGACTGCATGTAACTTGTGGACGCTGCAGCTCACTCGTGTAACGAATCAAACACTAAAGCATGATTTTAATCGACCGCACTAAAAAATTCAAAAATTCGTTATCGAATCATTTTGAAATATTTTCCATTAGTACGAAGCAGATTTTGGCTCCCCTGCAGTAAAAAAGATAAGGAAATTAATGAATATATAAGAGACGTCGGTTGAAAATGGTCCTCTACTTCCTACCGTCTGGCTCTGGCATCACAACTCCAGACCTGGACGCAGGTGGGTCACGGATATTCACCCTACTTAAGATTTTACATAATGGTTGACCCCATAAGGCTGAGTGAACTAAAAGGTAGATCATACGACCCTTGAACGGACTGATCGACCGTATGATGGTTGAATAGACAGGTAGGCCGTATGATGGTTGAACAGACAGGCAGACCCTACGCTCAAAAAATTAAGTTACCGTGCGATTGCCTCTATATTTCATGAATTATTCTGAAAAAAAAACATTTGTCTGTATTGACAGTAATATAATTGTCGCATGAATAGAAGGTTCAGGTAAAAATTCCCTTTTGAAACGTATGATTTGACAGTGAATTGTAAAATAAAGATTAAACCTTCACCAACGCGAAAATACATCTGAAATGTAATCTAAACATCCGAGAATCCATAAAATCGAGTGGCGGTCAGAAAACGGTCACAACGGCAGAATCACATTTCTTTTTCACTCAGCTATTCTTGTCTGTCATTGATCAATGTTTGAACAATTTTATTTTCTGAAGACCGCGATCCTCCACCACGCCCGCGGGGTAGCATTTGAAGAAAAGGCACCAGCGTAGTTTCCGTTAGGAGTTTCAATTAAATTCCCGGATCACGAATATCTTCAAGAGGACACGCCGAATTTGAGATCTTCATTTTCGTCGTCGCGGAGTTGGCCGACAATTCACAGACCCCGAACTACCCCAAGAAAAGACCTATGATGAGAAGAGGTTCTGTCATCGTCAATGAGGCCGTCTGTGGCCTGTAATTTGAGCACAGCTCTATTATTTCACTTTAATTGAAGTTTGTGTTGGAAAAATCCACCTCATGCCCAAGACAAACTAAATGAAAGCAAGAGCAAAACGAAGCAAAAGCATTCTTTCCAAGGCAAGGAATTCAGGAGAACGAACGTCTCGAAAGGCGTGGCGGTTGTTCTCTTTAAGCCTGGTGATGAAAAGAAAGAACAGGTGATGACGAAACGAACGCTCATATTTAATATCAGACGACTACAGGTTTCAGAACAGCTAACTTATTTATATACAACACTGCCTGTGCCTAGTTTATACATCAGTACAGTGCGAGTGAGATGCTCATTTAATCGTCGTTCATGAGACGGCTGTAAGCACAGAGATTTAAGTGTCATTGGACTAATAATCTGATTCTAGCGTAATAATTAAAGAACTTGAGTAAGTTTCAATTCAGAGATCACTGGATAATGCAAAAAACGCAATTTACGCGCGTACAGCTTCTGCAAAATGAACTATGCAGTGCTTGCACGAACGTTGATTCTAAACATGATATTTTTCGAAAAATGAAGTTTGATCCTCAATAAATTGCAGGGAACTAAGTATGATTATTTTTTTCCAGTTACCCAAATTAAGAACAAACTAACTGAAATGCAGCAAATAGTTAATTTTGACCAGAATTGTAGAATGTTAAAAACCATGTTCAATTACGAACGATTTGAAAAGAAAACGAGAAATATTCTATTATATAACTTTGGCTGTACAAGACTACAACATTCTAGTCATTGTTATAATCGAGGCACAATGAGCGCTACGAACAGCCGGCCCAGAGTTCACAAACCAAGCTCAAATTTTCGATGAAAGGTTACAGGCAAAAGAAAAATGTTATCGTTTCTCAGATCAGACGTCCGGTTTCCACCTGTGGCTTTCTACGAGTCTAAATAACGCCATTGAAGAGAAGCACAAAGGAAAATTCGTTACAGTCGATGCTCCTGAATTTGGCTTCGTTTTAAACCGGTTCACCAGTTTCAAAATTGGCAGCAAGAATTCGGAACCTGAGCAACGAACACTACTTTTTATCAAACCTTTTTGTATCCACACGCCTCACATCGAAAGTTAGTAACAGCAAATGGAAGAGCGAACAAAGGTGGCAAACATCAAATCCATAGAATAATAAGGTGCTTCACTACGAGCAAATATTCCTGATTATTTCCAAAACTACAACGCTCATCACGAAGATATTTTCCGATATATTTGACCTTGATTTTGATGGAAAATTATACGATTCGTTTTCCAGAAAAAATGCAAGAGAAGAAGCAAGGAAGATTTATCAGAGGAAAAAAGACAAATAAGAATTTGGTAGGCTCATAAAATCATAGAAAATAATTAAAAGACTCGTTAGTCACAGCATAGTTCGGCATAATAGTGGAAGTAACATCAACGCACCTGAGCGAGTGATCCGACTCCAAGATGCTCATCGTTACGCAACACTATTAGCTTTTGTCTATATCAAACCGCTGTATTAAAATGCATTATCATAAATTTTTAGTTCGCTGTAAAATAAAAACTGCTTCACCCTCGGAAGATTTAGTTTATACGTTTATTCTTTGAAACAAATCGCATGTTTTCAAGCTCTCTATTAAGTCCAAGTGCATCATTCGTTTTTATACTACAGGGTTGCATTTAGAATCTCTCATACGCACGCTCCTCGATTGTGATGTACGGCATCTGACTCATAATGGGCACACAACGTACGTAAATGTTTTACGTCATGTGATGCAAAACTAAAGCACCTCCATCTCTCTCATCATAAAAAAATTTAAAATATAAGCAAGGGTAAACCGAAAAAGAATTTAAAGATTTGTCATAAATAATTCGAAAAATATGGCCTTACTGGTAACATAATGAAAACCATACTCATACATATGGAAGGTATGGTAAAGAAGGTTAGCTACAGGAGCGGAATACTGTGTACCTCCAAACATCAAAATAACAGGAGACCAGAAATTCATTTGTGAATTTCTCGTGCTGTAAATAACGTAGTTCATGTCCAATGATGGAAACAGAACCTGTCCCAGGTTCGAACGAGCTTGTATGAAATATGGAATTCACTGTGAGCCAGACATACAAGCTACACAAGAGCGATCAGCCCGTTCCACAAAGTTAAATTGTGATCAAACGCTTGGCAGGTACAGAAACTCAAGAAACACAAAAGACTCAAACGGAGTCTAAAGTTCACACAATGCTGCGGGACTCGAGACGGAGGCATTCCAGAGGATTTGGTGACTTCCTTCACCGAGGTAATGATGCACGCAAATGACTGCTAAGTTCCAGGATGTTCCTTGAATCCAGGAAAGAATTCAGAAAGGAACTTCGGGTGGCGTTCTGAGGTCATTTGTGCATAGCAGAAACAGAAAAACTCGACCCTCGTTTCTTATTGCGTGACGCTTCGGTGCTTGTCACACTTGAGAAGTCTATCATCCCAGGACGAAAAAACATTCACTGAAATCAGAATCATTGACGGTTATTAAAAAGAACTGAAAGAGTTATCAAGAGCGAGGAATGAATTATACTATAGCCGTTGAGTAGTAGACTAAAATTTAAATATACCACCTAATATTTTAGCATGATAACCCATTAGCAGTCAACTATTTCAAGACATACGTTGTTCTCAGAGATAATATGTTGAGCAGGCTTTGATTGACGGAAACCAGGAAGCATATTTTTCACCATTTCATAGTATAAATATTTCCAAAATTTTCTTAAGTTTCATCGATTAAAAATTCACGCACTTTTTTGAAGCGGACTTAGCAAACTGTTCGGTAATTTCTCAAGTAATCCCAAGTTCTTGAAGCTCGGTGAGGCTAACCTTAATTGGTAGGAATCGATTCCTTACAAGGCAAAGTAAGAAACTTAAGACCTACTTGTACCTTACGCTGCAGTCGCTATGCAAGTCTAAAGAATTGTTATGGAATGTGAATAAAAGCTGAGGCACTACTTCGGAACTTCTAGTAGGAGGACTACCAATAGGAGCTCATCAGACGATGATCAAAGACGGCAAAGGGGATGACGTTGTTTCATTGAGTTAGATGAGAAATTTAAACAGGAAAAATCAGATAGCGAACATCTGAATATCTCTCATTTCTGACCGGACTCAGAGATGTTGATATTTAGGATAAGCAAAGGAAATTTTTCCTTTCACCCCAAAACGTGAAAAAATGTAAATCGAGCAGCAAATACTGTTGTACCTTGTCTCATAGAAATCAAAAAGTGCATCGGGGAATAGGAAGAGCAAGAAGCCGCAAACGCTAGCGCCTAGCTCGTCGCAGGAGGTGGATGGCGTCTCAGAGGACCTAAACAAGGGGTTTATTCCTTTTTAATTGCACGGTACAACAAGCCTCAGCACGTCTAGGCATGGGAGACGATCATGACCAAAAGTCCTGAGAAACTTCTCTTCAGGTTTAAAGCAAGAGAAAAATTTTCCCAAGTCTAGGTAGGCAGTCTCAAAGCTTCTAATGTCGAACGTTCGAATCATGAATGGGTTGCACTTAGAACAGACTACAATACGGTTATACAGTCGGAAAATACAGCGGCTAGAAAACTAAAATTACAGTTTTCGAATCTGAACAGAAAAGTTCCTTCCGAAACCATAACGAAGCTAGATAATAACCGTTAGTGAGATATCTAGAAAACTTTCCTTATTTTGAAGAATGCTTACATTGTAGGTAAGGATCTAATTTCAAAAGTACCATTGTAGCCACATCGAAAAACATTCAAAAGAAAACGTCAAGCGAAAGAAACCCTAGAGGGAGAATTACGAACACCAAGATCAGTGAGTAATCACCGACCGCCTCTTAGTTTCAGATTTTAAATATGTTCGCGTAGTAATTAACTCTGTCATGGTAACCTAGGATATCTCATACTCCGTGGTTTACTTTTCAATATTTCCCTGTGAACTTAGACCTAAAGTCTCTCCTTGATGTAACCTTAGATTTAGGGTTACCATTCCTAGGTAAGAACAGAACCTTATTTTGTTCCAACGTTCGGAATTTAGTACTCTGGTGAACTACGAGACACTGAGATTATTCCTTTATTTATACCTGAATTCCCAAATAAGGAAAAATACAGTTACATGGTTCATTTCTCCGTCCAATTTCTAGAGAATCGATTTATCTGAAAATAATTTTACTGAATCCCGCTGAAGTACATGTTCCTCCACGTTAAAATAAAACTAACAAGTGCATTTCATAAATATGCGAGCCGGCGGAAACATTCCCAGCATGCCAGTGCACGAGAGGAGCAGTTTGCGATGAGCCTTCATAATAGTAATTGAGTTAACTGTTAAGTCTGGTGCCAAATGGCGGCTCATGACTGGGAGCAGCCGCGGGGCTGGGAGCAATCAGGGCTGGGAACGCTGCGGAGGACTGCAGCGCAACACGAGGAAGAGTTCCAGGGCAGGAACCGTGGAAGTTTTTTTTATGTATAGAAGCCTTTTGTCACATAAACAGTAAGCATTTGTGAATGGGAATTGACACGATATGTTGTTAGAAATTGAGCTGATCGTCCATAGTATGAAAATACGTTTGGCGTGTGGCCTTATTAAGTTTTTTCTCGTTAACCAACGAACGATGCCGTGCACAGTAAGAAGTTAGAAACTTACACAGTGTGAGATGCACGACTTAAAATAAATTATTACTAAACAAATCAACAGATAACGCTAAGCTTTTAGAATACTGCAGGAAAAAATTATACGACACGTTTGCTGATTAGTGAAAAGTTGATCGCAGAAATAATAGAAACTACATACGTTTATTTTGACAAATTCTTTTAACACGGAATAAATTTTGCTACACGTTTATGCAAATTTACAGCTAAAATTAAGATAAGCAGTCCGAAAAAACAATCGCTATTTCATTCTTTTTACCAAAAGATTAACAAAAAAGCCTATCAAGATAGGATAATTCCAAAAACTGGGTAAACTTGAGCGATTAAAATCTGATGAAAACTTAATAACTTGACCGACGACAGGAGTAACCTCTTCAGTTTTCATACTAATCTACAGGCCCCATCATGAATGGAAACCTTGTCAGTGGCACTGTTTAGTTTTCATATCATTCTACAGGCCCCAACACATGAATAGAAACCTTGTCAATGGCACTGTTTAGTTTTCATATCATGCTACAGGCCCCAACATGAATNTGAGAACCAGGTAGATTATTTTCAAGAAGAAAAGCACACTAGCCGCACGTGAAACCAGAAACAGGTGGTACAGCTCAGAGGGAGTGAGAAAGGGGTTCGATGTTGGAGTACCAGCTGGGTGCGCATCTTGAGTCAAGGTTGGATTGCACAGACGAACTGCAAGCGTTACCTATCAAGGTTAGACTAATTAGGCGAATATTGGTTACTTATTACAGTAGTGACATTTGAAGTGTTATTGCAAATTGATATTTGAGTCGTAAAAAGTTTTTCAACTTTTCAGTATCAACAGGATCTCCAACTTGTCAGACGCACATTAGGGCTGAATAACTGCCTCATGTAACGTTGCTTAGCTTCAGAACTGCTAGACGACACAGCACCAGTAACGACTGTAAGATAAAGCACGACATTGTAGCTTTGTCTATTTTATTGGCCAGAATTGATGCAAGCGTATATTAAAAACATGAATTTGCGAAGCGTCGATTTAAGTATAACCCTCGTAAGGATGAATTTGTCTTTTTCGAGCAAACTCCAAGCGGGAACAGAATATAGGTTAGAACTGAACTCACGTAGCTTATCGCCTGAAACAAGTAGAGCTGATTTCGTGGAAGAAAGCGTGGTCGCTCATCAGAAATCAACCAGGGTTTCAAGTGAACGTAGCAGGGAAAGGAAAGAACTAATTCGTGTAACGCCTCGGAACGAATCGGTGAGTCCGTGCACTCGCACATTCATTGCTTCATTATTTTGAACAAACTTCCGGAGCCAAGGCACGCACGATTTTCCCGACAGGCGGTTGTCCCGCAGACCATTGCCCCGAGCCAACATCGATGTGGCAGACCACGGCGGGGTCGCATTTGGGCAGAGCGTGCGTGAGAGCGGGAGTGTACAACCGCGCCGCAGCGGTGTGACAGCCCTGGGCGGAGGTGGGGCGACGCGTGTTGCCGCTGGCCTGTTGTTCGCGTCTAGTAGTCGCAGTAAAACACTAGCCCTAACCTTCATCAGTCTCATGCAAGGCAAATATTCCATTAGTGTACGATTGATTTGAAACACTGGGAGAATTGGTTTTTAAAATCATGGACACGTGTTTGCATTCACCAGGAGAGTGGAGACTTTGATCGGAAGTAACTATTATTTTTAACAGGAAAAAGGATTCTTCGGTGGAGAAACTTCATTTTAACATATGTAGCGCGTCTCTCGTCAGACGAATTAAGCAGTGATTTTAGGCTTGCGATATGATTCTTAAAACGAGCAATAATTAAAAAAAACATTTCAGAGTGAGAATGATTCATTAATTCCAGACAAAAAATAAAGGTAGCGCACTGGGCTAACACCAGTCATTTAATACAAGCAATAAAAAGTAAAGACGTTACGATAAAAGACTGAAGAAGCAATGACAGGCTAAGGTTAAGCAATATAATAAATACCAAAACGTAACAGTACTGGGAACGATGATGAAAGGGTATGGCGCTGCGATAAAAAATAAGATTCAGTAATAATACACCAATGCGAGACAATGAAAGGATAAAACCAAAGGCCTAATATAGATTGATTATACCTCGGGACACATGTTTCTACTAATGCAGCGAGCGTCATCGTACATTTAGATGTTGCCTTGAGACTCACGGGCTCTTCCGATATTTTATTTTAGTTAATGAGAGTTGAAGTCAGGAAAAGAAGGATGATAAATTTCGTCTCTGTCCTGAGAAAATAATGTACAAAGGCGGTGGCAGACCCTTTAATGGCAAAGATGGTCGTGCGTCGACGCAAGATGTGAATGAGGAAGTTTGTTCTGTTTTCACTCAAGAAAGGCGCACGCCTCTTGCTCGAACGCCGTGAACAGCTAGAGCAGTGTACGTCCGGGACTCACATTTCTAGAAGTTGTTGTTAAAAGAAACACGGAAAATGATAAGATCAATACGTTCGAAATAGTGCCAAAAATGGAAATCCACATTTCATATGGCATGCTTACAAAAAGAACAAATTTAATTTCAGTGCCTAGGCAATGCATCAAATTATAAAATGGAAATCTTGATCATAAACTACTGCATTCGCCGAGAAAACCCACAGAATATCTAGCGATGAGCACGAACCAAAGTTCAAGGAGTCCACGTGGGTATTCAGAAGATCCAATATTACAACGCCATCGAGGGATTCCAGTTCGTCGTGATGCCAGCACCATCAATTGCGCTCCCAATTTACGACATAAAAGTAGCCGTCTCAAGGTCGCCTAGCAGGCGGGTGCCAACTTTGATATAAGAGCAACGACAAATTTTTTACTGCCTCACGAAGAGACGTAAGTCATCATGCCGAGTAACAAGGCGTAATTAAGTACTGGTTTCATTTTTTTTTCAACGATGAAAAAGCACAGAGAAAGCGGAAGGCGTTGAAATGCCAGGGAGTTGAGCATCGCGGCCAAAAAAAAAGTTCTAACAACCAAAGTAAATTCTTGATATTAAGTCTAGCTTATTCAAATCAATGATAAAGTTTGATGAAAGTGAATAGAAAAACCTAAGAACAGAAAAGATTATTTACCGCCTCTTTAATAATATCACAGGATTAGTCTCCATCTGTCATTTTTCGATTTTTTAACTCATTCCTAACGGTATAGTTCCTAACCCATTCCGAAAAAATTCGAATTCGTCTACGTATAGTCTCCACCGATGTTGGCGGCTTACACCGAATTTATTTATCTTAAGTGCCGCTAACATCTCGCAAAAAACTAGACAGCTTCTAAATATGGAAGCGCAGCTAAATTGATCCGGTTTCTGAAGTATCAATCTACAGTTCCGCCGCTTGGTACGGGGTAATTTTTCCCGATTTACCGAATAAGCTATCGAGGGCAGGTTTAAATTTCCAAGTACCGTTTCCAGTAGTTGAAGAAGTGCAGAAGCAATAACGATAAAAATATACTGCATAGACCCAGAACATTTACCGACGCAGAACGGTCTCAAGAAACAGCAGGACTAAGATCGGACGAGAAAAGAAATAACTTGGCGAAAGTTCAGTTATAAGGAGCAGCTGAGCGGCAATCGCAATGACGAGTACGCCAGGTAAATAAAGGCCGGCGAGGCCCAGTTCGTGATGGGGCAGAGAGGCATCGAGCAGAGCGGCAGCATTAGTGGGTCTGAGGACCAGCTCATTAGAATGACGGCAATTCTCATCTTGAAGCCACATTAATTTCCAAAGAGGCAGGGCACATTAAGCCTTGGAAATAAGACGATAAACGAGCTCGCACGTCTCTATAGATAGTCGTTAATACATAGCAGCCAGCTCTCCAGTATGTACAAGACCTCGTAGCTTTCTTTCTTTTTTCGATTTCCTGCTCGTGACTGCGGTCAGTTTAGGGATGACCGATCTGAGATTTTTGCTTAAATGAAAGGGTGAAGCCCTTCTTTGTTATCCTTGAATGGGCGAGGTCGTTATGGAGCACAATTCCATGAGAAAAATAACATTATGAAAGGCTCCGGAGCCAGAAGGACGATGTTTACAAGCTAAGAACTACATCCAGTTGAAAGAGTTTTAAAGAGCAACACAGAAACGGAGATAAAAAACTGTTCAACTTGATCAACTTGAGTCTCAAATTGTTTTTAATGACACGAGTTTCAAAAACAAATTATTACTCAGAAATGTTCACAATACTGACATTATAGGTAACTTTCGACATAGATTTGAATAATTCATTCTTTCAAGCGAAACATTAAGAAAATTTTCCTGATATAGATTATGTATGACAGGGATCGACACATATTTTTTTGAAGAAATTTCTTCTTCAGTTAGAAGCTGAGCATTGATACTATGCTCATAGAATTCAGTACAATAGTACAATTTCTTATTCGAAATTTTTGAAAAGCTTTCATTGAATTATTGAAGCCGAGTTATATTCGTTCGTAAAGAAAATGTTGATGCAGAAAGTTCAAGTAACACAGGGCAGCGTCTACAACTAGAATATTCAACTTCTATAAGCAATGATGTTTTCGAAATCTGAGATTCATGTTCTAAAGCTGGTAATTCATGAAAATGAAAATTTCGGCTAAACTATGTTTACCATCGCTGTATACAGTACTAATCCCTAATTCAAGAATAACGATTATTGGTTAAAAGTCAGTCAAAAATCGGACACAAATTGAGACATTCATAAATCAGCAATTTATGGCACAATTTGGTGAATTTCGATTCATGGTCTCATATATTTTTTCGCAACTTGGAACTCTCGATCATGAACTAATGATTCGTGAACTAAGTGCTCTAGCGTATGCACTCGATGTACAGTAGATTGTGTAATGGAACACGTATCACTTCTAAATAAGCTGGGAATGAATGAAAGTATACTATTAATAACATGTCGTACTATAAAAGTTTCGAGCGAAGATTACAAATTCTAACTATGATGAAAAACATCTGAACTTCAGCTTCGCACAAACCATGCAAGTGGAACACAATTAAATAGAGTTTTATTTCCTTTTAAATGACTATATTTTACTGCCACATTCAGTTTAACAGTAGCTCACACTTAAAAATTCATACGAGGCTTCAATAACCCATATATATTGTACATGCAGAAATAAATTTTACAATACAAAGTATTCTCCATTTTTCATAAAAATCTGAATTGCAAGTATCTGCCCTCTCCAGAAAATAACCCGCGCAATACGAAGAACCTATCCTCTCCGGTAAACAACCTGAGCGAAGCAAAGTGCTCGCCTTTTAATAAAAGAAAAAATACACGTTACAGAAAACCGAGACGCGTAGCTAAACTCAGTTCTGAAACAACACAATGTAGTACAGACAATCGAACAAAACCGGCATTTTTGGGCCTTCGCGCCTGACGATGGGACGAAGCAGTGCATCTACTCCCAGGGACCAGCCAGACCCCGAAGAAGGTCTGCACTCCAGAAGTGCCCACCCTAATTTCACATGGAAGCCTTCGTTCATACGAACGCACATTTGCAGACCACCCAGCCAGCGCACGCGGAGATACGGCCGAGTCGCATCTGACACGAGGAGTGGAAAGGAGCCCTCGAAGGCAGCACGGCGCCGCTTATAACACGAAATCTAAAAACTCGAGTACGAAATCAGGGAGCCTTGTGGACTTGTAACTACCTGTCGTACAGGCCAGAGCTAAGAAAGGAATGTAAACATGAGTTTGAGAGCTCAATCAGAGTATAAAGTAAGCACACCAGGTCATGTCTTTTTAGCACGACGCAGTGAGTTGCCAAGTGGTCTTCGAATACACATAACAGGGATTGGAAACATCTTTTTAGTTGCTGGAGGTAATACGTTGGAAACTAGAAGCATAAATTTACTTCACATGCCTTGAAGACACTTTTTGTCAGTTGAAATGAAGTTGTTATTGAATTTAAATTGAAATAAGGATAAATAAAAAATAAAAAATAAGTAGCGTCATTAAGCGTATGTTCCAATATCAGTTGAAGTTCAACTGATATTCAATGCTCTTTACAGGCAATTTTGTCATACAGTCGACGGTTCGAATCTTGCCAGTCACGTCATGTGTTAGTTAACGTCCATCTTTATTTCAGGCAGACCACCCGCGCGATTCTTTCATCTCCCTCCTAGCTTCCCTGGATAGACCATGGTCTCGCAGCGGCTAGACCAAGCAGCCAGGGTCTGACGAACTAACTCACTGGTCGCCATTTCTAAAATTGATATCGCCCCAGTTTTCAGTTCTCAATAAAGCGACATAGAGGCGCGCCTTTCCTGAAGAAAAGTAAAAAGACTTACATTGGCATTATTTCGCTTTTTATAGGATCGTATTCCATACTAAGTTTATCGAAATGGTTCAAAGGAAATTAACTTCGTAAGCTCAAGCATTCAGTGAACTTTTCAAAAATATAAATATTTCAAACCGGCCGTCGTGAGGATAACGAAGAAATTTATAATATAAAGNAAGAAAGGAAATTATGAATTGCCTTTAATAATTCATTTCCTCATTCAGGTATTCATCTGAAACTCATTGATGTGTCACACGTTCTGTGTTTACCTTTGAATTCAAGCAGTTAATTTAGAGTATGAGAACACTATTACATATTGTTTAAAAGATTTTTCATCAATTGTTAAATAACGTTAATTATTTTCAAAGTAGTACAAGGCAGCGTTCATTTAAACGATAAAAATCAATATTTCCTCAAAGCCGCCGTCGTCGTCATCGATCGACGAGTAGGATTTCCTTTTTGATCTCCTGAACCAATAAACCTGAGCACACAAACTGAAACGAGACGTGACGAGATGGCCGAAAGATTTGAGCAAAGTAGGTTAGCAGAACAGGGTTCGATCACACCGGGTGGCAAGGGTGTCATTCGACCATAGCGATCCCCAACGACGAGCCTCTAAAGGCTTCCCGAAGCGGCAAGTTTATGCATAATCGCGAATGTCACACACGCGATTTTTATCACTAGTGATCTTCATTTCGATATCCTCAGTGAGACACGGGGGGCCGATAGCGTGTGGGTAGTCAGCAATAATAATGGGACCACTATTCAGTCAAGACGCTAGTTCAAAAATTCGTACGAATTTGAAAGAAACGATCTTCCCAGCATAATAAAAGCGATGAGAAAATGGAGATCGAAGAAGATGCTCGAGGGTAAATGAATTTTACGAGCTCTTTACTCGAGTAATATGCGACGGCCCAGAAAGTCTGTCAGAACGAAGAAGCATTTCTGGAGAATACCTCATCCCAAACGGGAAAGCTTACACAATTGCACGATTGTTAATTTTTTGGCTTCATTCATTTTATTATTCGCAGCGTACTGAGCCACGGGTGTCCCAATGCAACAATTCGTTCCTCTGTTGGTTGATGGTTTGTTTGCGTGGCAACACTCATGTTCTACTCGCGCTTAAAAAAATCCTCATGTTTGAATTATTAAACTAACTGAAACCATTAATTCGTGTGAAGTGAGATTGCAAGAACGAAGGAAACCCGTCTAACTTCAAATCAAGAAAATTTTTCCTGAATTCAAATTTGGAATTTCGGAACCTAACTTCGGAATAACCTAACGATGGAGTAAACCTCACCATGGAGCAATCCTCACGAAGGAGCAATCCTCACGATGGAGCAATCCTCACGATGAAGCAATCCTCACGATGGAGCAATCCTCACGATGGAGCAATCCTCACAATGGAGCAAATCTCACTATGGAGCAAATCTCACTATGGAGCAAATCTCACTATGGAGCAATCCTCACTATGGAGCAATCCTCACTATGGAGCAAATCTCACTATGGAGCAATCCTCACTATGGAGCAACCTAACAATGGAAACGTGTTAAATTTTGAAAATGAAGTATCACTGGATGGAAAATACATGGGGTTACGGACAAAGAAAAACTATGATGCTAAAGAGTACTAAGTGTAAAGGTAGTTAAAGTTAGTTCTACGTAAATGACCGTAAACAACTTTCACTCTGCCCATACAATTTCACGGCGCATANAATAATTCTTCCCGTAGGAGTAGATTGGGTACTTCCGCCCCAGGCTACACTGTAGTACCGCCTTCATCTGGGGTAAAATTTAATTCTCTATCACAGTATCGAAAATCTCCTTATTCATTTTCATTGTATAAAATGCTTCAGAAAAAACTTTGGTTTGCAATCAGTCGTTGTCGTTGCAGAAGATAACTTCAATGCTAAATTAACATGAACTTCCATAAGTACCCATTGATTTCCCTTGGATAAAATATATCCGGATAATATTACCGTGAATTCGATAGCTAATTAGGCTGAAGCAACCCTCCTGTGAGTACCAGGGCAAGAAAGCTGAAAATCCTTCATTCTTCCTCGCACTCACAACGTGAGGTGGAATGGAATGAAGAGCCAGGTGCTCCCTGACTTGGTTCCGTCTCGAGCGCCTCAGGACGGACGGTCGCGGTCCTATGCTCATTGCTCAGTCAAGCTCAGCAAGACCAATAAAGCACGACCGCTCTCCAGACGACCGTCCGGCCATGATTCACATGCAAATGAACGAGCGCCAGCAGTAGAGGCAGGCCCAACTGATGCCTTGAAATTTCAGATACGAATGCACGCAAATGTGCGCGCTCGTCTATCCGTGTCCTAAACAGAACCAGTCAATCCGTCCGTTATTTTTACCGTATCCAAGAGTTCAACATAGCGTGCGAGGACAGTCTAAGATTTATTTTTATGCAAATAAAATTTCTCGGGAAAATGTTATTCCTAAACGGGAGTTCCTGTATCGGTAACTACGTATAAGGTCAGTCATGTCACGGCAATAATTGGAATTTGAAAGCTAGCGCCAGCAACGTCCTCTAGTGGCATGAGACACAAAGGTGAGGTCGGGGTGGAAAGGAAGACGTGCAGGCAAGCGTGACAGGTCTTTTCTCACGGTGGATATGACGTCGGGAAAGGCTTCCATTCAACGCCCACAGGAAGAGAAAGAGGAAAAGTGAAATGCTGTCCAACTAAGAAACTACGAAGAAACAAGTTTAGAATAGTATTTTCAGTTACTAATATAAAATTGGTTAAGAAATGTGATATTTTCACGCTAAAGTCCTAAGACAGAGATACGTCAGCTGGCTTTCGTGGAAGTTTAAAAAGATTACCCGATTTATAGAAAATGTGCCATGAAGAAAAGGTTAAAATTTACACCAAAGTTTTGCAGGCAAATTAGTTCAAAATCTTCAAGGATCGCGTATTTCCCATCTTAAAAAAACAGGGCTTAGTTACTAATAATTTCTGAATCTCAAATAAGTTAAATACAGCAGCGTAACAGCACTCGATCGATGGAACGATACGTTAGACCTGACGTTGCAGTAAGATATCTACTGTGTGGAGGGAGAGAACAAAAACATATTATCAGTACAAAGGAGAAAATGACAGAAAATATACAGGAAAGCAGGACCGCGCCTGAGGGCGTTTTCCAAGATAGCATTCGTGCGAAGGAAGCCGCTAAAAAAAGACTGCGTTAGGCTGCAATCGCATAATAAGATGTACATCGTACAAAATCATACGTAGCGCGACGAAAGTTTATTCGAACAAATGTTGCCAAAAACGACCGACGGACAGCCAATTGCTAGAACGGGTTCGGGACATTCTCGCTCTCCACGTCTACATCACGAGGACTTCAAAACACAGTCCCAGGGCAATATCCAATGAACTAGGGGAAATGACGTTTAGGAAACCATTTCCCAATGTTATGAGTTATTTAGATTGAACTAAAGGACTGATGGCACAGAACTGAAATATACTTAGTAAAAATGGTGATTTTCAAGTAATTAATTCCGGAGAAAAAAACATCATCACTAACAATTTAGGACAAGACAATGCTGAACTAAACACGTTCCATACTTTGAAAAAAAAGGAAAAAAATTCAACAGATGTTAGTAGCCATGACACCGAAGGGGTACAAAGATTTTTGAAAGAGAAAAAGGTCGAGGCAGAAATTTTGAACATAGAGATGATGACAAATAGTCTAAAAATAGGCACATAAGGGTAAATAAATGCAGCGGAAAGTTTAAAGGGAGCATGAAAATCTGCGCTGTTAACAGCTACGAGCAGGATAAATTGACCTTCGCATACACTAGGCAACAGAGAGCTCAAGAATAATTAATGTGTTTAGCCGAAAATTCTATTTCAGATTTTTTCACCAAGGAATAAGCAACTGCTTCAAAAACAAAGATCATAGTTCGTAAAGAATACATAGGACATTCGATAGACGAATAATTTAATACATTCGCTACAAGATCCAATTTCTTTCTTAACTGGAAAAAACAAGGATCTTCTGAAGAGAAGGAGCACGTCACTTACATGTGAGTGACGCAGCACAATCGGATATACAGCTGTCACTCATGCATGACCCATTGGTTGCGAAAATGTTAATGAAGAGCATGGCCTACAAGGAACTATAGTTAGCTCGCTTTAACGTTCCATTCGGGCATCGTTTTGTGGAGAAAAACTCAAATTAACGGCACCGACTATTTCCCATTTAGAACTGACTATTTTAAATTCCTTCACTCAGGCCAACGTTTTCTATGAACTAGGGTGCATTAACTCCTCCCATTAACAGCAATGTAAGACACACTGCGTTTACGCTAAAGCGAAGACAACCTATACGTACATGGAAAAGGTACAAAAACAATGAACACTAACGCACCACCGGGCACGCAGCCCAACGATAACAGGAACAGTAGCGCCAGGGCAAAAACGGTTTCATCTGAACCAATTCGAAAATAATATATTTTTTGGCGGTCCGGGAAGGCAAGAATCTCCTACAAAAAGATGCGGTGGATGTCCGTTTCAAGGTTAGCAAGGCAGCTCACAGGACAGGGGCCCGTGAAAGGGAGCGTGTGGGGCACTACCAATATTTTATAACTCGTAATTTCTAGCACGATCAAAGCATAAGAAACGCCGTCACTGCTCAACATGAAATAAACTCGAATTAAAGAGGAGTTTTCGCTTTTTCGAGATACGTAAATTTTCTTATAACTTGATAATCGCAATTAGCATCCAGATGCAGGTCGCATTACGGTTAGCTATTCGAACTCCATTTCGCATTTAGTTATGTTACGTGCACTGAGACATATATATCCCTGAGAATTAATTATGTTATACAGAAATAATAATACATGCATAAATACATACACTTCGCGATTTTTTTTTGGGAGGGGGGGACTGTGAACCCTCGAATTTCCTTTCCATGTGAGAGGAAATGGTCATAAGCTTTTGATTGGATTGAGTCCATAAAGATGTATATTTACCCTTGTAAATCTCACATATGGTTCCGCAGCAGTTCAATTCAAATTTCAAATGAAGGTTAAAGACGTTCAATGGCAACACGTGCAACACTAAAGACCCATTGAAGTTCAGCAGCGGAACGTTTCTCAATTAAATGCTAGCAAGAACAGCTTTGCGACAGCAGGTGCAATCCAAGCTTATGCAGAGCACTCGAGGGCTGCGAAGTAGTGCGGGCAGTGTTGCCAACAGACCTCATGCTTACAAAAACTGAGCATAAACTTCAACTTTGATACAATGTGACGAAATTAAACGCCCAGCGCTACAGGGCACTAACATCACCCTTCAGAAATAATTTTTTTCGATCAATATAGAAGCTGTTTAAGACACACGCTAACACTACGATGCGTATGTCAGCTCGGAAGAAAAGGTTGGCAACTCCGAAATGCGTCCCAACTGGAGGGTCAAAGGTGGCAGAAAGACGAGCGTTCGCGGAAGGACGCCAAGCTCTACGACAAACGACCAAAAGTTATTGGAAACTGGACGTGAGAAAAGAACTGTTAAGCTCGCGTGACCACGTGACATCTTACGATACCTGAGAAGGGACATCAACTGTGTATACATTGTAAAGGAACTATATACTGAGCTGCAGCGGTAACGCTTCGGATAGGCCAGTTACCTGCTGCCCCATAAAATTACAGATAAGTTATTGCCTGGAACGCAAGATTTGAGAACACGTCCTTTCAAGAGTAAAATTCAGTAATATTACTTTTACTTTCAGCAGTATCAGAATTTTAAAATAATTTTTCGAAAAAAATCAAAGTTTCGACAAAGAGAGGAGTCATTTCAGCCAGTTTTACAAAATACTCGTTGTGATACCAGACAATATGAGAGAAAATCACCGCCTGAAGATTAACAAACGTGACAGTACAGTTTACAGGAAGTGAAGAATATTTTTTATGTGGTAAAACTCACACTAACACTTCCACTGCAATTCTCCACACAGAAAATATTTCATGTTAACAAATATTTCCGTAATGAATTTAAAAATGAATGACTTTCTTTTCATAAATTTGGTTATCGCATTCATTTTCTTCTGAGTTAAACTAGTATATTGGAGTAATGAACACAAGTTTCATGAAATCTTAAAAATATGAATTCATACATGTTAGTGCTTTGGTTACGTTAGGTTAAGTTAGATGGTCGCGTGTACCATATATGGAGCAAGGCGCCGTCGAAGTGTACATACATGTTCATTTCTCGAATGATGACATTATTAGAGCAAAGCAAGTTGATGTAGAGCGTGCTGATGCAAGACCTGAAGTGAAACACTGCGTGCTAGAGTAAAAATACAAAGAACAGCAGCGAGACAAGTGCAATAAAAAATTATAATTTGCTTTCCAGCTTTCCGCGGCTGGAGAAAAGTAACGAACGCAAAAAAACTCATCAAAGGGAGAGAATTAATATAAACCGTTCACAAGATTCTGCTGCACGGTGGATCAAAATTGTTAAGGTGAAATAATAATAAATATCATGATATCTTATTAACAGAGGAAACGTCCCAACTAAATCTTCATTGACTGAAAACCAACGCTGATGCAGGTGCCACAAAATTACTAACAAATTTCTGTTCAAAGCAATGCATTGGAACAGGCACCATGCAGAGAGCAACTGGCAATCGGGAGATTCCCAATTCATTTCTCGCCAACAAAGCATCTACCACCAAGTAGAGGTAGAGAGAGACGCTCCTCCAACCTTGCTCGTCTCATTTCCTTTGTTGGCTGCGCCACCCTGCCTCGCCAGCACCGAGCGTTCATCCTCCAGCGACCTTTCCCACCACACCCTGCTGCGTCTCCCTGCTACGTCTCCCTTCAGCTGTGGCCCTGGCTTCTTCTATACCTTTGATTTTGATGTTAGCCTTCATAATTATACATGAGTTTGGCTGCTCGTTTTTTGAGCTCTAATGAGAATTAGAATTTCTCATTTCAAGTTCTTCCAAATAACGAAAAAATATTGCTAACACGAATGTCTCGCACGCTTCACATTCAAGATCCCCTGCTAATTAAAGGACGTAACTGTCGGTCATGCGTAATAAATACGTATTTAAATTTCCAAGCGATTGCTAATCCCGAGTCTGTGCTTAAATTACCCAATACATCGAGCATGCAGTACGAACTCAGAACGTTTACACCTTCAAGTATTTATTTTCAACAAAAATAATTATCTGTGTTGTCCGATTCCCTTTTGCAATGTACCTCTAACTGAAATATCTTTTGTTGGATCAAATTTTAAAGACGTTTCAATCATAAATATGAAATTGCAACTCCTCCTTTAACAATATTTACCTTTTTAGAAGATCCTACAAATACATAAAAAACGGAGTAAAATAAAAAAAATTTTTAATTTTATTTTAAGCTGAGTTCGTAACGTCCTACAAACCGTCCCCATTAGTGACGAAAATTTAAACAACATGAACTATAATTATGCTTCATAAATACTTCCTGCATCTGCGTGCATCAAATTTCAAGTCTTACCGTAAACCATACCCTCTTCCAATCCATACTATGTCCACCACCCCAGGTCAACTATCCCGTCCTCCATCGATCCCCAAAATCCATTCGCAATGACCCTTCTCATTGCAGTTCTTTCTCGCCCAACTTCTCAACCATAAAATCGTGCTCCCTTCGGGAACCTCTTCTCTTTGATGAGATATAACGCCACGGGCGTAAAGAAGATTCCCTTGGGCTCCATGGTGTAGTGGTGAACGTGATAGCCTCACAGCCGAATGGACGAGGGTTCGAGCATCGGCTCAGGTGGGTGGGGCTTTTCACGTCACCACGGAGTACTTCCCTTGGAAAAGGAAGTTTAAACCACACATTCCTCACATCCCCCACCACACCAGTAGTTGTAAGGCATTTAAAACCCAACGGTAAAACGTGTTGGAATGAATAAAGGTTCTTTTTTTTGTGAAGTCTGTACTAGGCATGGTCGACCAGTCCGGTTCTGCGTGTGGAACCGAAGATATTTCGAGCCATAAACGCCCGAGTAACTGTCTAGATCAGTAAAATTCTTCATTTATTTTTATTTCTCAGGTTGTCAGCAATAGTTACTGTAATTCCCATACGTTGAATGACTTGTCCTAATTTGACTCAATTTTTACCTAGATATAAATTTGGTGAGTTCGACAAGAACATGTAACCCATCTTCTTAGCCGAAATCGACTTGTCGCAAGAGTTGATCATTCGATAAATAATCGATTGAATTTTCAAAAGAAGAATTTTCGAGTGATTTGAACTTCTTGATATTGTACCGCCAATAGATTTGGAAGCATAATCCTATTGCAATTAAATAATTCCGGGCATGGATCTAACTGTTGAAGAGAGAGCTATGTTGTGCCCGATGCCCGCCAGCGGTGTTGTGAGGCAGCTCAACATCGCCCCATGTAATGTGGACGACGCGTGACCGGCGCTCACGACCTAGGTGGCCCATGCGATATTATCATCTAGAAAAACGTACATCGACTTCGATGACTGAGTGCTAAAGCGAGGCTTGCGTAATACGAGTGTACGAGTGAGTTTACACCTCAGCTGGCGAGGAAACTGTTGCGTTTGACCGAGAATGAATCTTACGATTGAAGAATAAGCGAATTCGAATGAGAAAATGCCAGGAACTAAAAATTAGGAAAAAAGATACTTTCTACGTGTTTAAAAAAAGTAAATGGTAACGACTGTCCCAGTAAATGGAAATTGTTTAAACCCCTATGAAAGACTAATATCATGAATAAAAAAATCGACTTCGAGCGACAAATGATCATAGAAATAGAAACACGGAATAGAAAAGCTACGATCTTTTTGTATATCTTCACTCCGATCGTTACAACTTCTTCATAGAATTAGTCCAACCTGCCACAAACATCACATTCATTTGCAATTCCAAAGTATACGTCATTAGCGTACATACAGTAGAGGCATAGTGGGTGAAACGCCTCACTCTACAGTGTAATAATCGGAACACACTTTGGTGTTAGAATTCCGGTGAAAAAAATGGAAATATATTGAACAAACCATCTGGCACTTTTCATCAATAACCTTACAAAATTTGAAGGTGTAAAACACTTTTATCTTTTGGTTCGAAATCCTTAAACAATGCTGCCCAATCAGCTATTTTTGAATCTCTTAAAAAATGCCTTAAAGAAAGAAACAGCTGTGTTATACTGTGTCAAACACTCCAAACGCTAACGTTCAGGAAAGCGTTGTGGAGACTGAAATGCAAGGCGTGCTCACGAACAAATGGTAATGATACACCATGCAGCTTTATCTCTTTCGACCAGGTCACAACCACACAATTAGAACAAGAATGCTTTCCTTGCGATCGGATCCTATTTACTCGAGCACTCGTAAGGCCCGCCTATTTCAGGAGAGGACTGTCGAATGATAGTCACTTTCGTTTCGCAGTCCATCGTAGATTTTGCGAGAAATCCATCGGCATCGAACTGGCAATTGAACTCGAGAGGAAAGCGTGCTGGCAAAAGAAAAGAAGGTTGGTTGGCGGGTTTGGTGCTAAAGAGCACATAAAAGTATTTCATACGAACAGTTCGTTCAAGCTTCATTATAGTTGTGAAGAAACATTTATGAAGTAAAAGACTGAATATAACTGATCACGGTATAAAGGTAACATATCATGGTCGAGGTTAGAGCTGTTTCAAATTCATGACGTTTATCGTTTTATAATAAATATGATTTTGAGACACCTACGGCTGAATTACATGCATTTTCAAGAAATGTAAGAAAATTCGCACGGATAAGGAAAGCTCAGAAGCATATTAACGATAGAAATGTAGTCATTATTGTAACACTCGTACATATTGATATAATGAATTCTTTTCTAAGATAAGCGCCCGTGAATTTCATCAGTGAATTGACTGCAGAATTGCGAATAAAAACACTGATGGAAAATTTGTTTCGTAACTGATCCTAAGGTTATTCAAACTGACTTGCAGACGTTCATTACTATAATTATTTTAAATGCTACAATCTTGCGCGACATTGGTTGCAGTGGCATTAAATCTTGCTGCTCGCAATCACACTTACTATGCGAGATTGGCCTAGTTTCATTCTTGACAAACCAGTGCTGCAGTCACATCAGCAGTTTGATATCCGATGGGCGAACGATGAGACTGCGTCTCCACAGGAAATGAATAAAAAACAGTTGTCAGTTGTCTTGAAAGCATTTGTGCGCAGACCCAGACGAATGATGGTCATCATTTACCGGGAGCTTACGTCTTTTAATCTATCTAGTATAATACTAAAACTCTGGTCGTCTCGCTTGTTTGCTTGATGGAAACCGTGCACACGTTTTTCTGATATTCGAAATTTTAAACTCTTCGTTTAATCCTGTATTGTGGATACCGACTTAACTGCATAGGATACATTTCTGGATACGGTTTGATTTTGATAAATTTTATTTGACCCAACGGGTCACGTGTTGTCTAGTATACTACTAAAACTCTGGTCGTCTTGTTTGCTTGTTTGAAATCGTGCATAGAAGAGAGAGAATATAAACTTATATCAAGTCAAAGAAAGGAATTTAAGTCGGGCAAGTTAGTAAAGTGCATAAGGGAATGAGAAAAAGGCCAGACTTGTTTGTCTGTGGGCTCTGAGATATTCGAAATTTATACTATTCGTTTAATCCTGTATTGTGGATACCGATTTAACTGCATAGGATATATTAATACATTAATTAGCTACCTTAACGATCGTTGAGCCATAACACAGGTAGAAATCATTGCACGAAAATAGCTGCTGTAGAAATTGTTATTTATATAATTATGAAGCTATAAAACATTCATGTTCATGATAAGCGGGTACCTGACGTTACGATGCTTTTTTCGCTGAAAGGAGATAGCAATACACAACAAACATCACGGTGTCTACTTGTGCAGAAGGTACAGTAATATTTTGTGCACTGCCTAGTGCCTTACATTAATCGGTACACACCAAGAACTGACCAGCTCTGCTCTTCACGTCATCCGATTTACTTACCTGGAATGAAAAAAAAATCATCTTATAGAGATCATCACACTGGTAGGACTTAAACAGAACTCTAAAGCATTAGTTCAAAGTAGTTTCAACCTAGAAAAATTAAAAAAACACGTTATAGTTCTCAATATACTGGTAGGCTTCTAACAAAAATGTATAGAATAAGTTGAAAATTGTCTTACTTAGAAATATAAAAAACATTTATTTATACCAGCCTATCAACTTACTGATAGGCTTCTCGTAGAAATTAGAAGGATTACTGCAAAGTAATTTCATTTCAAACGATAAAAAAGATAAGTTACAGATACCAACGAACTTGTAGGTTTCTTAGAGAAATGTGACGAATCAGTACAAAGTAGTTACATCTGGAACGAAAACAATTGATAATTAATATACCTTTAGAGAAACGTATAAGTTTTATTCAAAGTAGCTACAAAGATATGGAAGAGAACATCACTGTGCTCGTACAACTACTCTGAATAATGGTGACAGACAAATGAAAAAGGGCTACCTGACAGTGAAGAAATATTAGGCGATGAATATTTCCACCACCATTTTTAGACAGTTCCGCATTTCCAAAATCCGACGCACCTACGCTACGTTGAAGCAGCAACGGATGATCTTAAACAGGGCTAGGCAAAATGACTGACTAAATGTGTGGGTTCAATAAAAGCAGAATAAAATGAAGACTAAAATAAGTGTTTACAACATTGATGAGTGTGCAATACGCAATTTTGTTTCATTACAATTAAAAATAAAATACTTTTGTTCATTCTATGTTCTACTTCACTTTCATCAAACCAACAAATCTATCTGATCAACTTGCCGCTGCCTGTAGAGGGGAAGTTACTCAACCGTGCCATGCAGTGTATAGCTGGAGATAAAGCCTCAACTATGTACATGGCAAAATATCACATCAAATATTAAAAACATACAAATACATCTAGTTGTAAGTATATAATTTTGTTTTGTATACAGTCGAGTGGTTCAGAAAAAATGTTACACAAACAAAATTGGAAACTATGCGATATTCTGATCCCTGCAGCGAAAGTTCCGTCTTAACCTTAGCTCGGCATGTCACGTTTGAACTTTAGCACACAGAGCTTGTCCGACAGCGACAGCAGCTTGTGATGAAGGCTCCCTTCATAAGATGACAAGTACGTGTGCATTAGCCAAGACATAAAACTGGGCGTTTAAATGCCCTATTCTCATAAATGATTCACGAGGGAGACAGCTTTACGACCACATCACGCAGCATCATTAATACAAATGATGGTGAGCAATACAAATGTGAGCTATATTTCGTGTCGGCCACAGAGTGATGGATGAAACGAATTACGGTCACTGAATTTTCTAGCACTTTATTCCCTACCCGCTGTGTATGTATGCATAGGTTGTTATGTTCCTTTGACATGTATTTTTTCAGAAATCGGTAGTATTTTGAAGTTTCCTTAAATGAATCATCACAACCACGACTGAAAACGTTCATTAGCTTGGACATTTTTGAATGTAATGAGTATGATTCTTCGGAGCCGTGAATGCCATCAACGCAGTAAACAGCGTTGGCTGAAAGTCGAGATGAACTGAATCAAATAACTTTTAAACCCGTAAGGTGCATCCTAAATCAACTCCCACGTATTTTGAAAACTTGAAAACCCAACGCAATATAGAATCATCGATTTTAGAATACCAACTAACGGAGTGAGAGCAATGGGAGATAGAAAACTCGAATGTTTTGCTTTTAGAAACTTCTCGGTGATTAAGACATGCTAAAGTAACATTTGTGGCTAAATTTGTGGGGGGTGCTTTCGATTAAAATACAGTACCCGTATAAACTTATACTAAAATTTTTCTATAAATAACGTATCGAAAAATTTCACATTATACCTGTATTTGTGATAGTTTTGTAGAAAAACTGACACATTTTCAGAAGTGTTTTAGCAAGATTTGCGTTAGCCATCAAATGCCGTTTTCTACTGGTGAAACACTACGCTTTCTATATACAATGGAAACCAATGACTCTGTTGAAATAAAAGTTTTTAATTACCGCATTGGAAATAAATAAACATACAAAAATGACCACGACAAAGTACAATTAATATGTTAAAACACACTTGCGGTACAATGTGCAATTGACAGATATTTCAACAGTCATTGCGCATTATCGAAGTACAATATTCTGCAGAGCCAATTTTCACCAAAACCCTATTGCACAAAACAGTCCCTGCCAGGCAATTGAAAGTAACCTCGCAGTTTTCAAAATAACAATGAAAGTTAAGGATTTGCAGCCATGATGATGCTTCCAAATTTTTGTATTTAATACAGCAAATTAAGTCACTGTGAATAAAATTTAACAGTACAGTGAAAAATATCACAAACGTAGAAGAGACATTTATCTGTTTAGCATGAAAATAAACACGCATATCTTTACAGCATATGTAAATATATTAGCGGCATTGATGTAACTTTGAAATCGTACAAGGTAATAATGTGCATTTTTTATTCTTTTGAAAACTTGGATTTTTCAGCCGTCATAAGATATTCCTCACGTCACACTTTGCTGAAAACTGATCTCTTTTACTGACGAAATATTATATATGAATGATGCACAAAAGTATTCACCGATATTTTCATACTCACCGCTAAGCGCAAGTTATAGATATACATCCACAGTGGGATATTTTTGCAACACGAGTGAAACAGATTGGCCACAATGCAAGAAATTCCTCGAGTGCGATAAAACAATAAGCCAGGCGAAGAGTTCAATTTAATGGCAGCATAATTGTCATCATACATATACATACTTTTTCTGAACAAGGGGAAACTTCTACTTTTGAAGTAGACTGCAAACCATCTTCACGTCGTTTATATTTTGACCATTAACGTTGTTTCGGAACTAAATGGCTGATGAGGCACAGCTTCGAAGTAATTTACGAACTTATCATGAAAAAAGAAAAGCAGAAGTTTAGTCGGACGCACAGCACTACAAGCCCGCGATTCACTTCTCTCTTTCTCCATGAGAGTGAGTAGAGTAGCAGTCACAGATCAACAACACACAGAACGAAACAAACATATGCACCGATCATACGGTGCATGAAAGAAGCATAACACACGGAATCTATCATCTTTCCGAAACGTTGAGTTCCAAGTGCACTGGACGCGAGTCATCATTTCCCTCTGTCGTCCGAGCACGAAAGAATTCAAGCAGAACGTAAGTGCTATGGAGCAATCACGGCAGTCGGACTCGGGACAACTCCTGAGACTTTTATAGCTTGTGACGAGAGCGCGGCGCTACTGTTACATATCCGACACGTTTAGGTAATATCCCATTTGAAGTCAAGGATGTAAACGACATGGAACATCGAAGAAATCATGAGACGCTCACATAATTGAGGGAAGTCACTGTACGGAGTGTGATTGTCAGATTCTTCGAAAAAATATATCATACAAAAAAGCAAGATAAGAAAGAACAAAAAATTAAGAAAAAATTAAAAATCTCTGTTATGAAGAAATTGGCCAAGCCACGTTTCGTTTAGACATGCGGGCAGAGGTGGAAAGTTGAAGTAGCTCAAGCCAAAGTATAGTGGTGTACTGTTAAGTAGTATATTAAACATCAATCACACGAATCAAATACAATAGCTACACGAAACGATTCACTATGAATACAAATTTATTCAAATAATAGCATGTCCTTCAACTACCGTAGAATTTTCCCACCGCTATCTAGTTTTACGAGGGTTTGTATGAATCGAGAACTTTGTTCACGCAAAACGGAGAGAATTTAGGTCGTCCGAAGGCAGCTCTGGAAAGCGACAGCGCGGCGCTTGCGTGCACGGGTGTCATGCTGGAAAGGCCGAAATGAGCGCTGAATCACATGTGGTCTAGTTGTGCTGGCGTATGTCAAAATCACTAAGCTAAATGTAGGAAAAAACGATACAGAAATAATTGATCATGTCGTGCTGTATACATTCTTTCGTTGAATTAACCCAACGAATCGCTAGCTTTCAAAAGGGAACTTGTTTTTCAAAAATGGCTGTAGAATTTGTTCCTATGCGAAATATCCTTTTGTGGATATTTGATTAGGATAAAATTGTAACTTGGATAATCAATCTCCTCTCAATAAACTGAACACCAGTTCTGAAGGTAATTATTCTGCCTTATGTTATGTACAATATATTTACCCTGTATTTA
>VOMN01033469.1:0-22029 GCA_014899125.1 Orchestia grillus | reverse complement strand
CTACTACTACTACCACCTCTACTACTACTACTACTACTACTTTTAGCACTAGCATAACAATTTGCTATACACAGACGGCAGCGCCGGAAGCGGCATGCACTCGTGCACTAATACGGTACTCAGGATCAAGTCCGGTATGGATCAATATAAATTCTAAGTAATCCGAGAAAAAGGTGCAGCGCACGCTTAGTCAGGTGGTACAGCGTACAGGCTGACCAAAAAATGCGGGCTCCAACCTGCCTTAAAAAACAGGCTCGGGACCAATTTTTAACGCTTCCTGCATAGTAGGAAATAAAATAAGGTCCACGAGCACTGATCCTGTTGTTATAGCCTATATATTCTTCGTACGTGCGTCCCGCGCTGTTTTTGCCGCTTGCTAAAGCGCGTGAGGCGTGACTGGGTAACGTGCGTATGAGAGACTCGTTACGCCACTCACCAACCCGTTAAGTCTTGCATAACCTAAAATTAGTGTGTCCGCTTGGAACGTACAAGGCTTCAAGCCCGCCTACGCTTGGTGCGGTCCAGACTTGTGTTCGTACGTTAATTGCTCGTTTTTTTTCTAACGCTCCAACTACTGCAATGATTTTGACGTGTTTCTCCAAAATGATCCACTCGCCGAAACGAAACCTTTCGCTCTATTTTTCGAAGGTTTTCTTTTAATGAATAAATCTAAAATAAATCGATTATACCTATTCAATACGAAAAATATTCGTCCAATATGGTCAGATGATCGATCGTCTTTTTTGCAGTTCTGAGAGCTTTTAAGTAATTTTTCTTTCTGGTTTATTCAAACTCGACCGTGCGTTTACAGGGACACCATAATTTGATTTTATTTAAAAAAGCTTGCGATCACACAGGAAAATACTTCCCAAACAAATGTTTCGGACTCTCAATCATTTGGCTCTGGGACAAAATGCAGATTATTGGAATTTCTCAGGATCAAACGGAGGATGACAATTTTATGCACCACGAGAATTCTCAAGCTTACAGAGTTGTGAAATTAAATAGTGTATTTTTAAAGATAAAAATAGTTGAAAAACATAAATGCTAGCAGAATTCAATCAAATATCTGCATTTTTCATCAAACGAAATTTTTGCGGATGGTGAGCCTTTCAGGTTAGTCTTGATATTTCAGTTCCTCTCGTGTGGAAACTTGTCTTTCACGTCTAGTTCTGGAGAGAACCTTGTATACAACGCCTTTTCTCTCTGTGTAGAATCTAAAAGTACATTTCTTTGTGAAGCATTTTTTTTAACAGATATTGAGGAAATGATTAATATTAGCAATTTTGATGACCTACCTTCGGTATAATTAGTAGCGATACATGGTCAAAAGTTTCGCTTAAAAAAACTCGACCTTCGTCATCAAAGTTCGGCGTCCTTAAAACGTGCAGGCTTCTCTGAATGTATCTTGGCAAAATTAAGACGATATCTGACTTGAATTAGTTTCAACAAAGGTGTTTTTTTGGTGTGCAAGAACGAAATCCCTCGTTCTTAAGAACTGCTCGAATTGTGTTTTTGCGTACATTTGTCTCAGCCGCTTTCAAATCATTTTGAAGTGCAGATCGAATCACTCAAGGATTCTCCTATATTTTACGGCTATTTATTTAGCAGCACGCTTTAAAATTTTTTACGGACATCCTGAACGTGACAGACTTGCAGTGGACTGATACGACGAGAGCCAAAGATTCGCATTACCAATGGTTGAGGCTGATATTTTCAGCATAGATGAAATTTTCGATAACTTGTGCGAAGAACGGAATGATTAAAGTTTCTTTCTACGTGTTTCAACAATAGCCAGGAGACGTCTGTGAATTGATTTTATCAAATGTTCATTTTTTGCAGTGATACCTTTAGCCCAAGGTTCTAATTAACTCCCTCAGCTGATCCTTGAAGAAAAAATAACGTCCTGACTTGTTAACACGTTGCTCAAGCAGTGACCACAGGGTCTCAATAGGGTTCAGGTCAGGAGAACACGTAAGCTATTTCATCAGTCGGACATCTTTGACCCCAAGAGTCTACAAATATTCTACTGTATTCTTAACGGCACGTAACGGGCCATTGTCATAGATAAAACAAGCTTCTTTTTGTCGGCTTGAGACCTCTTCCGGAACGATGCAACAATCATCTACTCCAGGAAGTTGACATAGGCAGCTGCAGCCAGTTTTATGTCTCATCAGATTCTAAAAGGACTCACTAATTCATTCCCAGCACACCCCCCATATCACAAGGCCTCCTCTTAGTTGACGACGAAGACTTTGGGGGCGGGGAAGTCCCTTCTGGAGCCCAAACTTTGCTCCTGCAGTCAAGCCCGTTGAGGGTAGCCCGCTTCTCATCAGTGAAAAGGACCTGTTTAAAATTCAATTTCATGCATCTTCCTGCCCATTCAAGTCGAAAACCCTTGTATATCTACTTCAGAAGGGACTTTATGTAGATATTTGGCCTGGTAAAACACGGTGAGACATTTTTCCTTATTGAGTGAGGGCTCCTGCGTATTTCTCATTTCGCTCTGGACAAATCACGTCTCGCTGGGATCCAATATATTTCCTTGTCCTTCCTGAAGGCCTGAGCTTCAGGACTACTCACATACTTCTTCACAGTACGGACATCACAGCCCAAAATAGCAGCTATATTTCTCACACATTCGCTATTTGCTAATTCAGACACAATCTTCGCCCATTCTTGGTCATTAGCTCTCATTCATAGACTGAGTTTGACTCCGAACGTCATCGAAGTAGATTATTTTTCTAGTAAGTTCTACAACATTCCTATCACATGAGCCATTCCAGAATGTTCGAAGACTATTTATTACTAGTGGACGCGACCCGCCAAAAATGGCGGGACAAACGATGATGACTTCTAAAGATGCCCTCTTATTTACGGAAACTCTGATATGAAACAATGTTATTTTCAGTATCACTGCTACGGACTGCTTCAGCTGACAGTCTCGCTATTAGTTCAGGAATACGGACCCGGGAATTTTCTTATATTTAAATCCTGAAGAGCGTAATACAGAGACGGACGGAAGGACCAATCAGCTAACCAAGCATGCAACACTGAACTATTTCTATATAACTAAGTGCATAAAATTCTGCACAAATTTTATGTGTTCAATGAGGAGGGGCATATTATATTAACATGGGAGAAATTACGCAGAAACATTATAGAAATTTATTCATTTATATATTAGAGACACCCTGCGTTTTATTATATATTGTGATTGCTTTTAATTTTTTTGCGTGCGGGTTGATTACTTTTAAGGTCATAGTCCACACACGTTTGTCGTTATTATATCACCTGGCTGGCAGGACCTACGAATAATTCACGTTTAGAATCTTCACGAATGGAAGTTTATGATCAAGCTGTAGCATAGATACCGCAATGATTTTTGTATTTATTGATGAAAGATGCGACACGCATAGATACCTAGATAGTTACAAGCGTAAAAATATATAGATATTTTAGTTGTGTATTTTTAGACTGAGTTGGTATTCAGCGTACAAAAATACTCATGTACAATTTTCGATTGCTCTGCAGTTGTGTAACTAGTAAACAAAGTTTTGCCCTTGTTTCGTGTGTTTACTGCGTTCACAGTATGTATGAAGCTGAATTATAATAGAACAGAATTAGGTTTTTCTACATTGAGCGGTAACATAATAATAGCATACATTGAACAAAATAACTCAACTTCAGTTGTGTTTCTCTTTGTTAGACGGATTATATCGTTTGTGTGGAGGAACTGGTAAAGCCATTGTTGTAAGTTAAACGCGACTGCTGCATTGACATTTCTAATGATACAGGGACATTATTGATGATAGAACTCGAGTAACATCATGATAACGACTATTGCATCGTTCATTGCATTGCTGGAGAAAATACGTACACATAATCAGTCAGAGAGAAACGGTGAGAGAGACGCCAGAAAGGAAATGACAAATTCATTAAGACGTTCGATGAAAAAAATTACCCATCATACAATGACAGTACCGTAATTACCTACGACAGAAAAATATTAAGGCTGAAAATTGATTATCATTCGTCTATTATTATTCCTGCTGAGGATGTAATTTTTCTCTCGGTGTATTGTCTTCACAAATTCGTTGATGTTTTATTGCACCACAACTCAAGTTCAAATTATCTATGCTTCATTCAGTATAACTCTTATTAGGTTTAATTATTTTTCTCATTCCAACGCCTATCTGTCAACTGTAAGTACCTTAATTGTATCAGGAATATACGAACTATACAACGTTTTTGTTTAATATTTAATCCAACGTGCTAATCTCAACGATACTTTATGCTCAACGATGTGTTAGTGAACTAAAAAACCCAACTGGAGTCTCACGTGACACCTACACCTATTTTTGAGGTCGTTGTTTTGATGATTATAAAACTGATGTGACTCGTACCTTGCATGTGACTGATTTCGCAAAAAAAAATCATTTTTTTCTCTTTTTTTTTCTTTTTATTCTACTGGGAGATAATAAATCATCACAATACGGCTTGAAATAAAGAGGAACACGTTTGAAACAATCTCCATGGAAGTTTTACAGGTTTCGCTGGCCATCATTTTTAAAATAAGTAATAATATAGTGGCCATGAATGACGTGTCATAAATAGAGTTCTTTAACAATCAGTTTACCATTTAAGACGTGTACTCCGATGGCAGGTTTGAATAGAAACCTTAAGTTATTTCGTCACAAAATTGATAATCTCAATCATTTCCTTTTCTTAGTGCTTTATTTACTTCAGAAAAACCACAATAAGTGGGCACTCCCGTCGACACTCGAAGCACAAAGGTGTTCGCAATCAGAACCTCGGAAAACTAAAGCGAAAAACAAAAGCCTCATTCGTCTAGGAGCTGCCAGCGGGTGCGCCACCCAAAGCCGAGTGCAGCCTGCGCCATCGAAATGCTCTGCATGATGCATTGCTTGCGTGCAAATACATAGAATTATCTTTGCGTAAATAGAACTCTAACTTTTACAGGGCTTAAAATAGCGACTACAACAAGTACTTGTAATGTACGACACGTGCTCTGACATTTCCGTACTTTTTAAAAAAAAGCGTGGGCCCTGCAGTTACGTCATTGTGTATGCATTGACTACGTTTTTCTGGATGACATAAAAGTTTGTTGCTTCGAGAGGAGCTGGCGGTCAAAGCGATACACATCCTCCGAGTATATACTGTGCCTAAAATATGTCAATTAGTTTCTGCAGTTTGATTTAAATTCTCTCTCCTGTACAGCTGACGAGCAATTTGTCGGAGATATTTAGATTTTTTTCGTAGTAGAAATGTTATTTATGTTTTGACTCGGTTTTTGGGAAAAGGAGACTTTACCGTGTACAACATGAGTTTTGAGATTCAATTTTACCTAACTTACCTCAGATCTTTTCGTTCCGTTACTCATGTCGAGTAGAAGGTGAGTCTTCTTTCTCTCATATGTTGAACATTTTAAACAGCATTTTATTCACTCACTTGCTGTGCGCATGTATCTAATCTCTCAATTGCTACTGGGCTTACAGTATGTTGTCTTTTATGTGCATGAGGATAACCTAAGTTCATCTTGAAAGCTCAAGAAATCTAAAAATGAAATTATATACGAAACTAATGAGTGTTCATTCGCTTCAGGCGTGTCTTTTCTGTTGAAGTCTATTCACAATTGTACCCAAATACTAGTTTTCGAAAGCTTTATGAACCTTGCATAAAGTTTATTGAATTAAAGAACTGCACTGCGTTGGCGGCGTCACTCCAGACGAGCTTTCGAACACTCGGTCGTCCGATCGCCACCGGCACTGCACACGTTCCACACAGCCCAATCAATTACGATCTGTCGGTCCAGTATCAACATACAGTCCGATACAGTCCGTTCTATCTCTTACGTGGGCCGAGCTCGAGTAAATGTAAATATCTTGCGTAAAAAATATTGATTTGCTATGCTTCTACGAATGGTCATGGAAGAAATATGTATTAAAACCTCACTCAATTTTATTAGCTAATTCCACAAGATAGACACGCGCTGAATGTTTTGGATATAAATGATTTTTTCAGTGTGATTTTCCTCCTAATTCTTTTTATAGTCTGGATTAAGATACGGAAGCTGCGCATTTCAGAGGCGTTTTGTGTGATGTTAAAAAATTCTACGAACATAGTCGAGCCAAATATTGATAATTATTTTTCACCCACCCGTGAAATGGCTCATTTATGCTGGGTTCTCATAACATTGCATTGGAAAAAAGTGACTTATTTAGTGTATTAATAGTCATCTCGAGCTGTATTTGATCATGCTTCTAAAAATATCTGCTTTGAGCTAACAATTCCATGAAGATGTACAGTAAATTTTCTTGCAGTTAAGTAAAGAGCGCAGCCCTTGCAGTCTATGTTGACAAAGAGACGGCCATTTTTGTATGGAATGCATATTTTGCAACGATGAGCAAGTTCACGGAATCTGTTCACAAGTTGGACAACAACAAATGACTTCGAGGTACAAGGATATAAATCGATGATCAGAGCTCCTGAGTGCATGATCTTGCTTCGCTTGATGGTTGGTCGCTGATTAAAGGCAATCAATTCAGGAAGTAAACAAGGGAAACGAGCGTCAAAACGTAAAGTATGAAGCTTGTTTAATGTGTACGGTACAGTAGGGAATTCATGGTATTTAATTCCTGGAATATAAAAAGTGAGATCTCACAAGTTGAAATGGCCTAAAGAATGTTCGATTTAAATGCAAGTACGTATAGTTCTAGCAAAAAAAAAAGTTTTCAAATAGCTCAGCCGAGTTTTATTTTTATTCAATCGAGGATGAAGAATAGAAACAATACAATATCTTGTAATAGGAGAGATTCGAAGTAAAATGCGTTGCCGCTTGAATTCACTGGAAGCAAGTTTCAGAAAGCAGGCCTTACTCGGCCCGCAAATAAGCTCTCAAGCCGGCCGGGCACTCGACAAAGCACGGGGAGCTCCATTCCGTGGAGCTGCTAAATCGACAGGAAACGAATTTGTTGCGCAGTGCAGGCAAGGTGAGCTAAATGGGGTTGGATTGAGGCGATTTGTGGAGTTTAGAGGCGATGCAGTGTTCAAGAAACTGGACAATTCTTCCTTCATGCCAAGTGAGCCTCAAATGTCCGCCTCACCTCGCTCACTAAATTTCGCATTATTTTCTTTGAAGCAAAGCGTTGAATTACTTAGAATGTTTGCATAATTCGAAGGACTTGTTTATTTCCTCTGTCTGCTGTAATTTCTCACGTTTGTGTGCCCCGTAAATGCGGGTCTCAACACCGGAATGGGACTTTAGCACGACATTCTGACTGCCCTCACATTTGATTTATGTACGCTTATGTATGCGAAAAAAATGATGGTCTGATTGAAACTCATTCTGTAACTCTCGCCTGCGACTGCTTCTGAATCTGGATTAACAAATGGACTTGTGATGTAAGGTATGTAACTAAAAGATATGATGATAAGGACAGACATCGATTCTATGGCTCCTCTAAGGCAATTAACTTAAACAAACTTATGTACCCCCTGGGTCGCAAAGTTAGGCAGGAAAAGTCCACGCTCACAACACTGCAATTTTCAAGAGCGCAAGACCTTGGCGTCAACGTAGATATCCAGGAGGCAGATAAAAACAAACGTTTCATTAACGTATCTACTTCTAGGTGGTTTTCTTGTTTTTATCGACGCTTGTTATATTTTTCCCTGAAATTGACTAGAAGTCTGCAGTCAGATTTACGAGTTTCATGTTACACTACACCGCCTCTGACACGTTGGGTCCTGGTTAGTAGGTTGCATTAGCAAGTAAAAATTTAATTTATTACATATAATTCTCACTCACTTCAACTGGCTCTTCTGCTCCAGGAGGGCTATGATCTGAGAAAAACTTATGCCGATTGGGATAATAGGTTCCCGTAAATTGGTCGGTCCAGAAGCCGATTGGGATAACAAGCTCAAGTAAATTGGTCGGTCCAGAAGCCGATTGGGATAACAGGCTCCAGTAAATTGGTCGGTCCAGGAGCCGAGTGGGATAACAAGCTTCATTAAATTGGTCAGTCCAGGAGCCTAGTGGGATAACAGGCTTCATTAAATTGGTCGGTCCAGGAGCCTAGTGGGATAACAGGTCACATTAAATTGGTCGGTCCAGGAGCCGAAGATATGTGGATAAGCATTCTTTCCTTCTCTGCCGGGGCAGTTTGAACACCTTATTTCGAGAGGCATCTTTCAGTATTTCAGGTTCGTCGTTTTCTTGCTCATACTAATTTTTCGGAGATAAGCATTATGCCTTCCGAGGTTTTACCGACAGTAATGTTCAGGGAACGCCACCAGAGGTACGCTGGCCCTCCTCCTTCAACGTGTAGTGAGTTCAACTTCAATTTTAATCCAATGGGTGTGTAAATGGAAGGAATGTCATTATCCTTGCTTCAAGTATTGAACCAAGAGGTACTTAAAAACAAGCTCCCACAGCTACTCTACTGATGCTGCAGTTCACGACTATAAACTGGCGTTTCATAAGGCGAAAGTACAGTCGTTTCTGTACGTGTCTGTTTTGGTGTTATAACAGACTCTTCTTGGGTTTTTCAAGTGATAGCATCGTCAAAGTTTTACCTAGTGATTTGCACCGGTGCTGCAAATTGAATTCTTAAGTCGCCAGATCCAAAATCAGTCAGTCTGTTGGAATAATTTTCGATCAGGACAACTGATTGGTGTATCTGTCGAAGTTTTGGATGTGGTCCAACTGGCCGAAGCACATTGGGCTCGTTCGAGATTGTTTCAGTAGCAGTCGAGCTAATCCGACGTAAGTTGTAAGTTCTCCACGGCACACAATCAAACGTACGGTGGGGCTGTTTCCTACGTCGAGATGCACGGTCACGCAGTTTGATGGGGTCGTCGACTTCAGTTCCCACGGAATCTCTCGAGTTGACTCGACGAAACTGTCGCATATATTTCACCCCATCAGCGTGCTTATGAAATACCCAATTCTCACACACACACACACCGGGCAATATTGAAAGAAATTATGGTTGCGAACGTTCGTGAAAATATATTCGAGGCTCGAAACCAGAATTGAAATAAATGGAAATGTGCTTTAATTAAACCCTCCTATTCTAACTTTGAACAAATTCCTTTGGGAAATTCTGCCCAGCTCTCACTTCAAAGGCGTGTTCTTAAATGAGAGAGTGAGTAACTAGTGAGATACTGAATATATTCATCTTGAAAGCTACTCGCGAATTTTTAGAATCGCGAAGCAAAAATACTTGCTCTGCAGAAATCTTTAGAATCTCATTCTGTTGTTCTGAACATTCATTTACGGAGGCGAAACACCACTTGTGCAACAACCATTCCTCAAAATTGATGCCCAAAATATTCTAAAAGTACGCAAACTTTCTGCTGTGACGGCGTTCTCAATCTTGAGAATAATGATCCGAATGTTGGAGGCCGACACACGGAGTTCGCTGTGTTCTCGTCCGCAGCTCTATTTCACTACTATAGAGTACATGTCACGGTACCCATTCGGGCGGAAGCATGTTCAAGGTTAGTTGTCAGGGTTGGAATCATTCTAATATAATTCAGACGCCTAAGTAAAAATGAACTCGTCTTCTTGAGCACGTGCCTCCCTTCCGTTCGCTAAGTTTGCAGCTACGAAATTGGAAAACTCGGGTTATTTAAGCCAGCCCCAGTCTAAGTTTTCGGTCGCTGCATCGGTAATGATATCTTCGTTCCGTCGCCTGTCGTGCATATTTATGCATACTTATTGCCACCAAAATGATATTGTGTAGCCGCCTAATGCACTCCTATGTCACTTATAGCGGCGATAAAAAAGGATAGGTGGATAACTATCGCCGCCACGAAAAGATAATGATGCATAACGGGCGGTTGTAAACAAAATAGAATTATACGTAGGTGAAAAAGAATAAACCTGTCAACATTTCGTTTTCAAATTACACGAGGATTAATTAAAAAGCTCAAGGAGTGTAGCGTCGTAGTGGATGAGCTAACATGTCGAACATTGCTTTACATCGACGATCATCTGTTCTAAAATTAATCCATCCCCGGCAACTTTCCACGCTGTTCTATTCGATCAAATGTTCAATAGTGGTGATGAACCATCTTAGGTTCTGGTAATCTAATATCTACCGTACAATTTTATTTTTTATGTGTATCTTTTCTGTTATAGCAGTCTACTCGGAAACCGACTGAGATTGAGTGAGTACTTTAAAAGTTGGATTTTCTAACTGAACTTAGTTACTGGAAGAGTATAGTTGGACACGAGCTTTGGAACCAATATATAGAAAAAGATGAATTTGGATCCTATACATTAATCAGATAAATTTATCATCAATCTTGTCTATTGGGTTCGACTTCAACTCGAAGAGGTAAACAAATGTTTGTCATCTGACAATGTAAAGAATGTTGGATGTGAAAGAATGTTTAACATTCACAACATAGTACTGAAATGTTTTTCCACGCAGACAATGTATCCAGTATGCTTCTAAAAAAGTATGTGTGGTACGATCTAAAATTGAGGGTTTTGAGGACAGAAAAATTAGAAAGAATCGTGTCCCTCTCGCAATTTCTAAATCATGTTCTATATTTTTTTTTAAATGAAGAATTCTTAATTTCTAAAAAGATTACCCAAGAGAACTAAGACTACATATATTGTGTCCGTCACAAAATATTCCATGTACAGTAAATATTTATTGAGTTCTAACGATGGCGCGCGAGTTCTTTTTTTAAAATCTGGAATGGTTGACAGACATATGTACGTTTTCTGAAATTTTCATTTAAAATATTGCAGAACGAATTCATACATACATGGAAGATGATTCACGTGTATTTATGAAAATACCTAATACCGCGATCTCATTCCGAATTTTTGTAATTTCATGAAATTTTAGCTTGAGTATGTATCGTTGGTGCAGCGTTATGAAACGATAACACAATGAGTCATCTGCGAGGCGATTATTGCGTTTGGGGCGACGAAAATGGCCACAATGGCCTCCTCGGTGGCAATATCTGTCCTAGGCGGCTATAATTATAGACGCTGCGGCGATAGAGTTAGACTGGGGGCACTCAAAGTGGCGGTCCGCGGCCCCGTACCGGTACGCGGACCATCAGGTACGGGTACCGGTTTTGTGTGCTTTGATATTGAATTATTACTTAACAAAATACACGGAAGAAAAAAGTTCAACTTCATCATATTCATTATATGCATGATTCCTGATGTAAATTAGCATTACTATAAAATATTACCGGTACGTGGCGTATTGAAAAATATGGCGGTCCGCCTCATGAGATAGTTGGAGAGGCGCTGGTTTGAATGAACCTGCTGTTAGGTCACTGATTTCTGCACTCGCTGAAGGGGTAGCAGATGCGAGCGAACAGTCTTGGACTTGCTCGAGTTCCACGGAATGTTAGCCAACTTCTGCACGATTGCATAAATAATACTAGGAAACTTCAGCGAGGACACTGACTGAATTGAAGGAGTGAAATATGAAATGAGTTATTAGAAAGACAAATTCGAGCGCCGATGATGCAGTTTCAATCCAAAAGAATAATTTTTTTTTCAAGTACTTTATTACCTTTAATTATGTCTTAAAAGCCCTCACAATTAAGGTCAGCATGAAACCACGTTTCAAAACAAACTTACTCAATGGTAAGCTTATCAAGCTAACAATATTTTGAATTAGATTTTTCGGCAACATTAAAAGGCGAGAAATTTAAGGCCAACGTTAACTTTTGAAGAATCAATCTGTAAATTAATCATTTACTTTGAATGTTTCATTGTCATTTCTTCCGAAGACATTGGTTTCAAATAGACTTCATAAGATTACTCAAGTTACGAGAAAAATATGTTTGCGAAAAAATTTTACTTACAATCTTAAAGCTCTAATGGGAGTAAAACTATACTTTTCCCCGCCGGACACATTTCTACGTGACCTAATTCACTTGAAATATTGTCTGTCCGATGAATCTCTTTTGTGTCAAAGGAGCCACTGGAATAGAGTTTCCTCACGTCCAGGAATTCCAGCGCGTGTTCAGGCGTTCAAGCCAGCAAATGATCCTGAAGAAATTAGCTGATCAGCGCAGGAAGATCCTCCCTAGACGCCGAGCTGCTGTCCTAATGATCAATTTTAATGGATTAAGAGTATCCTGCGCGACTACAGCCTTCACGCGCCTTGAGGCTAAATTAATTATACGTCAAGCTTTTATAAGAAATCGCCTTTCCAATTTCCCACATGGGTAATTTGTTCGGACAAGTTGAATCGTTTACGTGTTTCGATAACTGGATTAGTTTCTAAAATACGTTGAAGTTTTCTTGTTGAATTATGAATCACGACTGAGTGTGAGAAACTTTTTTCATCTTTACTGATGATGCTAAATATTGTCCATATCCAAATATTGTAAGAATAATTGGAAATATTAAGGTGACGAACGATGACCTCTCTCGTCAGCTAAATTAATTATTTGATTCTCTGGGCCGACACGTTCAGGAATTATATTCTTAAGTCAAAGGCCTCTCGTCGAATGAACGAGTCCCGGAGACTTGGATTATGGTTTGTTCGCGAGTAGGACGGCCTGGGACGATGAGTCCCATCAGGCGAATGTGACCGTTAGCTCAAGACTCCGTTTTCGTTCTTGAGAATTCCAGGTAGGCCCAACAGCTTGGAATTTGGTGCTGAGGAAGGTCCCCAAGGGAGAATTTCTTAATTTCTGAGGATCCTGGTACGGAAAATTTTGCCTTTGCGGTGGATCTACCACAAATTTAACCTCTATAATATTTGGTAATTGAAGTGCATTGTTAGTGTAATTTATTGAACATGCTTTTTCTAAGAGCTAAATCTGCATAGTGCCCGGAAACTTGTACAAGTTTTGTATTTCGAGTTCTCTAATGCGCACATAAGTCACGTGGAGGAGATCTTCGTTAAGCTGTCTGCCCAGGACAAGCTTGATGTAGTGCCTCATTAGGTAGGCATGAGCAGACATATACTGTACAGTATTTTTTAAATGATATGTTTGCTTGGGCATGTGAGACATTTATCATTGAATTAAAATGTGTTTATAACATAGTTCGCAATTGAATTTTAAATTTTAAAGCTCGTTTTAAGTAGCTGAGATAGAGGCATTTGTTGGAGGAGGACAAGTCCAGTGAGTATAGCCAGTAACTGAGATCGAGTGTACCAGAGCGCACAAGGAGGGTTCTCGTGACAGCTTTCAACGATAATTCCACGAACGATATTTCGACCAACATGAGTGTCATACACATTATGGGGCACGCGTTATGTACTTTATGTGATAGTGGGCCAGCTTCTGAGATTTGAAGCAGATAGAAAGAGCTGGAGTTACGAGGAGGTCCGTCCGTCAAAATACGGTTGCTAAAGAATTGCATCCAAGGGGTCTACATGCCTTCACTCCACGCAGAACTCCTCCTCTTACAGCAAAGCATGTGAAGAACCGTTTAGCGTTTGCCAAAAATAATATTGACAAAGGAATTAAGTTTCGGAAACGGGTTGTATGGCCTGACGGAAGCAAACTTGAACATTTCGCCAGACACGACGCTTGTCATGTTTGGAGGATAACAGGAACTGGCTATTATCCCAAGAAAAGCATTCCTGGCGTCAAGCACAGAGGAGGCGGCAGCATCATGATTCGGGGCTGTTATACTGTCGATTGTGTAGGGGAACTCCACATCATTGATGGAAAAATGGATAGTTCCAATCACAGAGTGACCCAAAAGTCCCTTCACCGTTTGAACATTTTTTACACGACAACTTATACAGCTGTCAAAATAGGTTACATATGAACTGTAAGGGAAAGTGTTGAAGTTTATTTTAAAATGTTTTTTAGTAGCTTTCCATTATTATATAAACAAAATGTATGGACCAATGATTTTGCACTCGTTATGCCACACCAGACGGTAACCTTCTGTGCATAAAGTGGTTACTCATGGATTATCCTAGGGTTTTCATCACACGAGAATCAGTAGTTTTCTTGATTAAGATGCCCACTGATATGGAAATGAGCCTCATCAGACATGATTATGTGTGAGGTGAGAGTCTCATCATTCGTCCGCCATAGAAATGCACGTACGAAGTCCTTTCCTTGTAAATGGTCTACAAACAAACAACTGTATTACTTGAATTAATGGTCCACTAACAACTGTATTACTTGAATTTTATACGGAAATAGATTTAAATTTTTTGTTAGGATGCTTCGCAATGGTTTTCATAAAATTTTTAGTTGACTGCAACGTCGCCTAGTAAACGTTTCTAAATCTGCTTAAATACCCAATGGAACACGTTGAATTACACATGCATTTCGTACCGATCTCTGTCTACCAAAACGTTCTTTGTCCGAAATCTCTGAGTCATGAAATCATTGCAATAATGCAATGTTTGGAAGGCCTTTGTTCATTAAATTAATGTTCTTACGAAGGCCCTCTGTGCTGCAACAAACCATCCATTGCGAGAGAAATAACTATTCTCCATCTTGAAGCTCCTGTGTCTTTCCCGTATATCAGCATTTTTGGGGTATGAAAATTTTGTAAATTTTGACTATAAAATATGCTTCAGATTCGTAACATTGATACAGTACAATAACTTCAAGATTTTTTCCTTCACCTCTCATGTAAAGCAATGTTCATCAATGAAGTGACTTTTCTCTACCATGTACAAGCAGTTACTAGCTATTTCCGAACGAAAGAAATTGCTATGGCTGGTGCAAGTGGATATTTTAGTGAAACATTGACCTCGAACATACGGCGAAATCATCGAAGTATTGGTTCGCAAATAGGAAAATAAGGGCGCTTCTGTGGCCTCTCCAAATCGTCTGAACTCAACTCCATTTAAAATTTGGACTAATATTCAAAGCTGCTGTCCAGATGGGAGTCCGAAGAACCTTGCTGATTCAAGAATAATCTGCAGCAAGAGTAGAAGAAGATATCACAACCGGAGTATCAAAAGGTGGCTTGCAGTTACAAGAATGATTTTCTTGCTGTTATTGCATATAACTTGTACAATTAATACGAAAGACTTGTTCATCGTTTTGGCCGAGTACTTTTTTCCCATGCCTTTGTTTGCTGGGTTGATATTCTGGTTGTCAATAAATTTGATTCTGCTGCGTTTTAACGTGTTTTACGGGTCACATTCTCTTCAAAACTTTTAGTGTGCAGAGTGCTGCAACAGGTGGGAGTAGTTCGTTTTCAGTTATATTGTTATTGCAGCGAAGATATATATATACTGGTAATTTCAGCATTTTTCTCCACTTGAATAAAGTGCAAAAAACACATTTCATTAATTATTGAACTTGACAAGTATGTCACACGTGTAGTCAACCTTGTGTTAAATACAAGTATGCATCACTCATACAAGAAACTTCCTGCTTTTCAGTACCGTTGGTTCAAATTTTTGTAAATGCCCTCAGTTCTACACCGCATTACTAGGCTAACAGAGTCATACCACTAGTGAGCAAGACCTGCAGTGCAGTAGACAGAAACTATTAAAAGCCTACTGTTACATCGTTGACTTTCTGGCTCGAATGAAGCAATTCCTTAGTCTTTTACTGGCCGTAAAAGTGTCAAGTATACTCGCTTCAGTTCATCCTAATTCTGAACGAGGACCTTAGGACACTGTGCCCTCAGTTTACGGGTCGTGCTAGAGAGGCTTGCTTATGGGTCAACAAAGGCCCGCGCGAGATGGGCTTTGGTCGCTGTAAAAAAGAGCTTAATTTTGCCTTCACTCATGATGAGAATAGAAGACGATGAAGTATTCCATGAATATTTTTACGTTGCATGGTTACCAGAGAAAATTAGATTATGGCTTACACTGAGCCATACGCGATAAAAGTGTTTTTGCTGGGTGCATTATGTTCAATTATTTTTACTTTTACCAAATTTTATACTCGCCTTTCACAGTTGTTACAGGTAGGGTATTCAAATGAAAAAGCAGTATGAGCAAACACTTTTTTTCATTTTTTCGTAATCACTACAAAATATAGAGGAAGAAATGTAAATTTGTTGGCAATCCCTCGCAAATATAGCAACTCTGATATTTAAACTTTTAAAATTCAACTTGTGAAGTTCCACTGTTTAACAGAGTTTTCTTTGATTGCGATGTATGACTTAGCATTTTGAAATGAAGTTATTTGATCAATATCCGTTTAATTTCAAATTACGAACCCTGTCATAAAATTCGACCTTGACAGCAGTGTTGCGATAACTAAGCTGGTTATTGAAAAGTGAGAAAATGTTTGTCTCGTGCTCGAATGCAATTATCAGTTGAAGTCCAGAATGAATGTGCTGTATATGATGAGCACTTTGTACACGAGGTTTTCTGAGTGACTATAAATCGCTGAAGCGACAAATTCGAAAAACCAAGCAATGGCTTCTCCTTTTAAAAAAACGTTACTGTTAAACGATTTGAGAAATTTTGCTTTCTAACGGAAATCATTTGGGAGAGCGCTATGCTCTAAATTCGAGACAGCATTTTTAGTATGTTTTCTATATGAATACCGACAACGCTTCTTTTCTGTGCCATGATGCGCTTTGGATGTGGCATAAAAATGAGAATTTTTGCAGTCTCCAATTATGATGGAATTGTTTTGTATTGAAGGAAATCTCATTTACTTCTAAAGCTGACATGATTGCCCCTGTGAAAAACATGAACGAAACTTCAGAAGTGCTTCGGAATTAACCTCGATGAATGTCACTTTTTGCTATTATTATTTACTATACTCAGAAATTTCAAGAAACTGGTCATTTTGATTATCGTGTCTATAATTTCAGTATGCAAAGTAGTGCTTTTTAATTAAATTTCGTAATACAATTTCCTGGTCACATGAATGCAGAATTAATTGCATATTTATCCTCTCATATTGACTCTCATTTCAAGTAGAATGGACGGCACTGCTTAAAGATTATAACCGGGAGTGATATCTCAATTTTATTAAGCCAGTGTGTATTTTGGTACGTTTTTCTTCTTCATAGAATGAGAAACATGGCATTTCCGCTCGGCAGTGTAGTGCAGTTTTTCCCATTTTAACACTGACAGCAGTTCCAGAGTGGTGGGTGTGCTCCTCTCAAGTAATCAAGATTATTGAATCGTGACTCAAAAATGTCGCTTGTTCTTCAGAACACTGCGATGGCAGTCAGACCAGAGGCAGAGTTTTAGCGAGGGCTTGTTTCTTGTCTAGTTAGTGCATGTGATCCTACCCGACCAAATTCTTACAAACCTTTCAGCTTGATGTTCTTCTTGAAACTAATGTTATGTCTGCTGCCCACTTTCCTTGACCTATATAGTGCGCTGTTCCGGAAATTTTATTAAATGATATCCTGGTGATTGGGAGCAATTTATGGTTAATCAATTTTGACTGTGCTCCCGCTTACTTTTTAGTAAATATCCTGGTGCTTGAGAGCAATTTATGGTTAATCAATTTTGACTGTGCTCCCGCTTACTTTTATTGAATATCCTGGTGATTGAGAGCAATTTATAGTTAATCAATTTTGACTCTGCTCCCGCTTACTTTCGTTCTTGTCCAACATCGTGTTTACATTTCCAGCTCAGCTCTCCCGTTCAACTTAGATTTCTTTCATTTGTCGCGGTTTTTAGCTATTCAGTTGCTCTCAGCTGTTTTGAATAATTCGTCTCATTAGGAAAGAAACCGACGTTACAAGTCTTTGCATCATAAACTGAAAGCCAAGTTATAACTTGGAGGAAGTTGGCTTACACTAGAAAAATGACCGATTTTGTTCCCGTGATAACACGACACAAAAGTTTTGTGATACAAGTACGTCTGTTAAGTAAAACGTCTCCGGAACTAATGATCTGCGAGCTGCGACAGGAAAAGATTTTGGGCTCGCGACTAACAACTTCAGCACATCTAGCTAACGGTACTGAAAAAATTTCCCTTGATCAACAGAATGCTCGCAAATAAGACACTACCAAGTCTATAATTCCAGTAGGAGTTCATAACGAAGATTTCGAATATCCGTTATGAACTGATATTTATAGAAAATGGTCTCGGATTGAGATAAATTCGTAAAACGCCTTGCACAGCAAGCCAAGCCAGTACTAATTGTTTTCCGATGTACTTCTGTAATCAATTTAAGACACTATTTTTCTCGAGCTCCTAGTTTTCGCCTTGGCTTTTTCTTAGTGACTAAATAGATTCTTGGTGAATTATTTAAAGTGCTCCAACCGCCAATATTGAAACAGTACCAAAATGCCGCTAATTTCAAGTTGATACACACTTATGAAGCACCTCATTTGTCCTGAGAAATATCGTGAAACTTTTAATAAAAATCAAACGTAGGTTTGCGATGTCTATATATTTCCAGTTCTACCCTTCTTCTGCTTGAGGGAATAGTGAACTCTACTCTGTTCTATCATGTCAATTTCTATCAGGCGTCCGCGCGATAACTTGTTAGCTGAACTCTAGGCTGCTTTAATGTGTAATGCTGAAATATTTTGGTTTATTGAACCTTTTCTTCTATTTGATGGATTTATGCTCGAAGGATAATTTTAGATTTAAGCCTTATGATAATGCGCGCCGGAGTGTGTTAGTTACAAAAACGAATTTGGTGTCGATGGCCTGCTTTCGCTATGCAAAGTGCCCCGCAGGTGTACCTAACTGCCATGATGAGTTTTCTCTTCGAACATAAAAGTTCTTAAGCGAGGATCACCATGCAGTTATCTACACGTAATTTAGCTTTACTTATGTCTCAAACTGAACGACAGATGGGTTTCAGTTTACTCACTGAAATTGGGGGATTACAGATTTCAAAATTTAAATTGTAGTATAAAATTACGAGTACGTTGAAACTTTGAACGAAAATTCCGATATTCCAGAGTTTGAGATATTGAAGCCTCCAGCAATTAGTCCACTGTAATGAGCAAACGGGTTCCGAAATGTCAAATATTCTTAGGTTACAGCATCACGCTGAAGATTTTGTAGTTATCTGCAGGGTGTTCAGAGAAGACCGCGCCCCTGTAAATCCTAAATAAATATTTTATTGTACAAGTAATCATAAAAATTCCATGACATTGGGAAAAAAAAATTTGGGATACTATTTATGAATGACTGTATCTATGATACATGGCAATGTAGAAACAGTAGCATACAAATTCACTCCCTAAAATGGATACCTGAACTAAAGAAAAACTTGTCTACATAGGTGAACAATTCATTATATGCAATTCTTACAGCCGTACAAAAATAAAATTTTGTGCAAGATTTCACTCACGCAATTCGCCATCAAAATTTCCGATAAGATGGCTACAGCTTATACAGCAAATGCAAATATCGCTCATTTAAAGCATCAGTTTTCAAACAGATTAATTTAATTAAGCGGCCCCATGAAGCGGCCGCGATCGCCAGACCATCCTCCGCTCGATTTTTTTATGGGGCAATTTAACAGGAAGATTATACAAAAACAACCCTAGAAATATCGATGAACTAAAAATAATATTCTAAGAGAAATTAGAAATATTGGTCGTACCACTCTGCAAAATGTTATGACCAGTATGAAACGAAGATGTGAATGTGTTGCGCAGGATGGGAATCATCTCATACGTGTTTTTTTAACTTATAAAATCTCCCAAATTTTTTTCAATGGTATATAGTTTTTAATTATTACATCAAAAATGAAACATTTATTCAAGATTTACAGGTGCGCGGTCTTTTCTGTACACTCTAGTAGAAAAATGGTGACTCTAGGTCCAGCAAATCGAGATCACAAAGGCTACTAGTGTTTTAAAATACTCCGTCAGAGTAATTTTCCAAACAACACCTGGATTTTTAAATGGGCTCTTCATTGCAGGAACTGTGTAGCAGCAATCTCTAGGTGAGTCATACAGAATGACTACATGGAACCCATGTTCATGGACAAATTTCAGGCATTGTGAAAAGGAAACGTTATGGAAGTGAAATGGATATCTGAGAACTGAAGCAACTTTATGTAAAGCAATTTTCCGCCCAGTGCATTCTCTGAATAAACATCAAGTTCTGAACACAACTGTTTTTCCGGGTGCCTCAGCATGCCCTGCAACTCAAAAAAATAAATTTCGATTAATTGGAGCGCTACACCAAATATTTTTACCCTACGCTGCCCATAAAACTGAGTCCCTTGTGGAAAAAGACTAAGTTTTGTTCCCATCCCGTTGACTCAAGTGAGCGGAAGCCTTTGCCTACAAAAATTACTGAGCCATGTTATTCTGATGCTTGCACAGAATTTTTCGCGTCCTGATGCTGCTGAACAAACAGCAGGCAGAGGTTTTTACGAGATGGCCAGGCAATGCCGTCCCGTTGTTGATTATGCACTCGACCGGTGAAGAGCAGGCCTCAGCTTCACAATTTGAGCGTTGGTATTCAACTTCAAAGTCTGGCTTTGCATGACAGAGACCTCTCCAGTTTCGGCTTTCATGAACTTGCAGGTCTGTTGGAGAATTCGATCTCGGAAAGTTTCCTTTTAGTTGGACAGACCTTTGTGGCTTCGTGCTTGTGAAAGAGGGGACAATTTGCTCAGTATCAAGTTTCCACACCACCAATAGAAGAATCTTAATCTGAATATCTTTCTGCGTATGGTACTTTCATCATACACACATAAGCACTTCCACCCGTTACCGCTGAACCCATTCGTTATCGAGGGGCAGCCACTAAACTAGTGAAGCTCGCTACCATGAATAGACCAGCCCCGGCGGTTCTATCATAAATCGGATTTTACGTGCGAATTGCTACCCAGTTGCGGTGCGTATCTCAAAACTCTGACTCGCAGGGCGAGTTGCTTTCTGCGAAACTTGACTTCAGACGTACAACGCTTACAGACTTGCGGCACTGTCATAGGAAGCGAAGTCCACACGGAAGCGAGTAGCAATTCGCGAGTAGCATGTCCCCCCCCCCCTNTAGCATGTCCCCCCCCCTGGGGAAGCGAGTCTGCTGACAGCTTGTGAGAGCACACGTCAGGAAGCGAAGGCCGGTGTCATTACACAACTCAAATTCTTCAGGCCTACAAGCTCATACAATTTCGCGTAGTCCTGTACATTCTTTTTTGCCTTATTTGTCTCTGAATGCATTTTATTTTGAGTGTCGGAGTACTGCCACCTTTGTAGAGGCCAACTTTGATGAACGCCGCTAACGAGCTCTTCAGGGCTAGCACCTGAAATGAGCAGTCCTCCAAGTGACATCAAAGTGAGAAAAGTTGTTGTTGATCAGTTGTGTTGGAGGATGGGGTGGGGTAGACAGCGCTAAATAAGTGATATTTTGTTTAGCGAGGTTACACTTCGGTACATTTCATGTGGTTTCCTTCTCAGCGAGTCCATTCTATGCCGAAATTTTTTTTTTATGCAGTAGAGGGGCGTATATGAATTTGTTTAGTTCGTGTCAGCTAATTCACAATATTCTCTCAGAATCTTGAAACCAACTAATCTAATTTAATCAAAAATTATTTAATGAATTAAGTTAATAATTTATACTATTTGATCGGAAACACAGGACTTCTGTGAGCGACTTGAAAAAAAATATGTTTAACTGCACAAATCACCTTTTGAAAACAATATCAATATGTGAGCTGGCTTCATGATACAGACCCAAAGTATGATAGATCCTGTAAGCGGAACATGAACATTGAAAAAGGTATTATTGAAAGAATGAAATTTTTGCAACATCAGCAATGAAAAAAATTTCCGTGAGAAAAGACAGCAAAACTCGGACAGACAATTTTCATAACTGCAACATGAATGTTTCACAACCAAGCGCTACTCTCGGACTCGAGTGAGCCGACATCCATTCCGTCCTTCACGCTGACGCTGGTTGATTAGTATCAGTGGCTTCGGACTCAACGGCTTGGGCGAACTTTTGCTGCCAGCATCAGCAATTTTGAATGGGAGGCCGAGGGAAGTTGTGGCGCTGCGCCCTCGTAGTTGGCCTGCTGCGGCACGTCCTGCAGCGGGGCGTGTGGAGCGCTGCAGTGCGCGCCTTCTCGAATTTGCATCCCGCTTCAAGCAGACGACTTGTTGGGGGCTGCGTTGCGGGCTCTTAGGGTGGGTC
>VOMN01033463.1:0-13442 GCA_014899125.1 Orchestia grillus | reverse complement strand
TTTGCCGGGACCGGGACCGGGATCCCGGTCGGTCCATAGTTGCTAACCCCTGTCGGGACCGACTCAGACTATGGTATACGTAAACTTCTGAGCTATTTTCTAGGTAAATATTTAGGATGATGACTTCCGTCGGATCTAGCAATATGGAACATGTAACTTTAGTTACTAGTGAAATACATTGCACGATTAATTGTTGTACTTTTTTTGTATTTTTAATTAATCCCTTCATAACTCATTCTTGACACCAAAAATTTCCATGATATGATAATTCAGACATGAAAGGATCGAATTGGGTCAAGAGGTCATGCAATACATCATTACCCCACGATTTAGTGAAGCAAATTCGTACGTCGGGTATAATTATTTTATTTTATTCTAGCCATGATTGCGCGAGTCAGCGTTCGAGATAATGCTCGTGTTGACGAGGTCTTCTAGCGCTGCAGGTCGTCAATGACCAGGACCTGCAGAGGTCGTCACCACGCCGTATATTTGGTTGATGGCAGCCGCTCATTGAGTGAGAACGAGCGATGCTCTGGTCGTTGCAGCGAGGCTTGTTTGGTGTGCAGGGCGGCCCACCGGGGGCTTTACGAGCTGGCAGGTCCTCAATGGAGCTAAATCAGGGCAAAGAGATGCCCCCAGCTGACTGGGGGGCCCTCAATGGCTCTTCAAGTGGCTCTCCTGCCCCTCCACCTCCCCAGCTGCGTCTCCTCGACGCCACGGCAGTTGCAGGAAGACGAGCAAATGCGGTAGAAGTCAATGTCATGTTCCTGATTTCAGTCATTGCGCCAGGTAGACAGTGTGTCGATGGTGTGGTACGACGTGCGATTATGGAGGGCTGATTTTGTTGTCAGACGGCTTGTGACTTGGGTCCGGAGCCTGGAGTGGACCGCTCGGGTCAGTCCTATAATTTTATTGCTATCTAAGCTGTACAAGTAGTAGCAGCAATGGAAACTGTTAATGCTATAGAAGTAATAGTCATAATTATGCCAGTATATGTACGGCCACGCGACAGCAGATATAACTGTATCTGCGTGGAAATGGTTTATGTGTTGTTAAGCAGCGAATATTATTTTTTCGGTTTAATGCACTGTTCTGTTACTCGCATCACGCCTTCTGAACTCAGTTTTCATTGATTGACATCAATATCGGGCTATTGAAACTTCTCCTCCTTGCGAACAGTGCATTAACGATCGTATTGGACACGATTAAATGATGAACTAAAAATTTGTTCGCGTGTTCATAAATTCATTTTGCGAACAGTACCGTGAATTTATTTACCATCGTGTTACTGAAAGTTTCATGTTCATTGCCGTGTGTGTTTACAAGTTTAGACGCTTGATTTCTTTTTTAGCCATCCTTTTAACAAGCTCTTACTGGTACCTGACCCTTTTAAGAGTTTCTTTCGATCAATTTTATATACGTAGCACACCCTCACGCCATACTCGACCACATTTCATATGGCACCCAACACTTTGATGCGCTCTTTTGGCTTCCTTCGTGTCGCTATTTAATTTTGGGCTCCCGCTGAACACGCCTCGATCGTGTGTACCTAAGCTCTTTTTAATTGGCTACGATGGCGTCGTGCTCGATAGGATTTTCATGCTGATATTTGGGCGGCTGTGCAGCGTTTCGTGCAGCCTGGGTGCCGTGATACTGATGAAGGGAATTGGTTTGCGCCGCTTCGACTGCTGTTCCATTTGCACCGCTCTGCTGATTTAATTCATGCATATCACTTTCGACAATTTTATTGGGATCGTTTGTACGAATGGCACATTTACTGAGGGTGAATCTTTGTTTGAAGTATTTGGGCTTATTTTGGGCCGTAGTGAAACCGTGGAGTATGATTTCTCTTATTTTTATGCAATATGAGTGTTTTCTTTCGACTTCTCTGACTGGTCAAAAAAGTTAGTTGGACCGTGTTTTTCAGGCGTATGTGATCATGATGTTTCCTGCGATCCCCTGTAAATGTCGTGCATTTTACTCCGTATGTCGTTCGTCCTGTACCACGGAAACGCCAGATTAGGTTACCTCAGCTATGGATAGGCCTAGCTTTTGTGTCCATTTTGCTTCTTTGAATTTTCGCACTTTCTTCGCTATCTGTTTTTTGTCTGTATTTTCTCTTCATTCTGACTTTGTTTTTCTATGCACAGAGGATCCTGTATGGAAACTCATCTTCTGCATAGATTCCTGGTTTTCTTTTGTTAATTCTAAATGTTCCGTTTTCTTCGCTCTGTTCATATCACGTTTCATATGGACAAGAACCTTCAAACTAACAATTATATTTTTAATTAAAAAAATTACTTCAAAGAAATTTATGTTGTATTACCCACTCGTGTGCTTTTTCAATTTGTGTTTATAATTATTTAATGTATGTAATTACACTCTACATCCTCTTGTATAGAGTTATGTTCCAAGTAATATGACAATTGAGTCTGAATTGGTGCAGATCTTTTCTCTGAGAGTACTTTGTAGAAACTTTTTGATCTTGATTGACTTATATTAAACAATGATTTGTGGCGGGTTACAAGTAGGAAATTTGACGTTGATGTATCAGAATTATTTTTTTGCAAAGTTTTTGCTGCCAAGATATTTTCAATGTATCCAGAAGTCACTTAACAGGTCATAGAATTCAGCCTACTTACTTTAGCTCTTCTCCTGAACTAGGAGACTCCTACGAGATTAGGGAAAAGAATTTCTCCTAAAAAGCTGCTGACCCTAGTGATAACGTGATTGTATTTTTTACTTTAATGTTATTAATGGCTATAAATATGTTTGGAATTGCTATAATGTTATTTTCTTTTCATACTAATGATTGTTCACTTTCAATACCAAAATTCGATGGTATTTAGAAAGGTTTGTATTGCATGAGGCAATAAATCCTGATTCCAAGATTAAGCGCTCAAATCTAAGAGGTATTTAATAAAAAAAATTTCACGGGAGTAAATAGTGAATGAGTGTGAAAAGAAAGTCTTGACTTAGTTTCATAAAAGTCAAGTCATTAAAGACGTAATTCATGCCATTTAGCGTAAACTCTTTAATGAGTGATCACAAATTGAGTTTGAATGGCTTTCGTAAAAATATAGGTTCCCGAATGCTACTTGCTACTCTAGATTTTTTAATTTAACTTAACAAACGTATCACGCTAGCTGTCAAATTACTTTCCGTAGTTGAAGGCACTGAGCTACTTGACCCTGAGATTTCCGTCAAAAGGCAAAAAGCTAAATCAATTCAACGTGTCATGCGGGAGGCTAAATTCAAATCTAATTACTCATCCCAGGACGCGGACCGCCTCTTCGTCGTTCAGTGAGAAGTTCGTTTGCTAAAAGTCAGTTTTGGATGCCCAAAAGGTATAAACTAACTTAGTGCGCTCTGCGGGCCGTCAAAGGACTTGTCGGCGGCTTCTTTTACGTGCAACGAGCTTTTAACTTTTGTAACTCGGCCAGCGCACTCCATGAGCCCTTTGCCGTCGGTGTGAATCCCAAAATCCCCTTTCCAGTGGATTATGCAAGTTTTTCATGAATAGCTTGATGCAGCCTTATTCCATATAATATGCATACGTGAAGCTCGGGTAACCATAAAACTAAATGCAGCCTTGCCGCAAAGTGATTTAAACGGTAAAGGGTCGAGAGTCTGCGCTCTAATTAGGCCTCTTGAGTCTAATATTCTCTGTTTTTTTGAAGGGGGCAACACCTTTTTGTTTAGCATCAATTAATTTTTCAAGTTGAAATTGCAATAATTTTTTGAAATAGAAATGACTCTCTTTACGCGTGGTGCTGGAATATTTTACTTTTATTCAACTGATCGCTTCCTAGTTCTATGCTGGGCTGAGGCGATGGTGTCAGGCTGCAGGAGCTTCTACAATTTGGGTTTCGGTATGGGCAGTTATCGGCATAACCATTGTATAGATGTTAACACCAATATATGCAGGATATTCCTGCATATATTAGGTACATTATATATATATATATATATATATATATATACTCCTGCACTCAAGGGAAACGGCCTCATTTAACAGCTCGCGGATCTGCGAAGGCACACAATGCACACAAAACGGCGACACCCCAGTGTGGCCTCGGCGTGACGGCCGAAACATCTCCAAGTACATCCAAGTACAAGTATTTCAATGTACTGGGTGCTCTTTAAAAACCTATGTAAAATGTTCCCGTTAACTGGGTGCTGCATATCGATTAACATTGGATATTCCAATGTGTACCGAGTGTTCTCATACAATCAGTTTAAAGTATTCAAGTATACTAAGTGCCATATACGGGGTGAGTCACAAAAAGTGTTGAGATTTTGAATTTCTTAATTTGACTGTCGTTTAATTGCGATGTTAGTTTAATTTTCGAGTTCCGGGTGTTCATTGAAGCATAATTTGTTAAGCATACGTCTTTTGTTGAGCATTTGTTAAGCATAGGTCAAAAAGCTGTGGTCCCAGGGCTTTATTGTGCGAATTGTAGGGGAGTTACGTGGTTGCACTTCATCTGTTGAGGGGAACCACCGTAACACATTGCCTGGGATGTGATCTATCGGCGGGCCATTTTACCCTAATAAAAATAAGCATCGTTGCAGGCAACGTGTTAGCAGTGTTCCGCTGGGCTCAGTGCGTCGACGTAATGTTCGAAAGCGCAGTCGACTAACTGACCGTTTTGGTGTTGCTCCTGAGCATTGCTACGTGATCATGGCAACACAATACGCCACCACTGAGAACAGTAGTTCCCGACTTTTTTGGGGTTTGAACCCGTCAGAAAATTTGGCCCCATTCTAGCACCCCATGCTAATTCAACCTCGCACTCTTAATTATGAAAGAGGTGAACTCATGCTCCAGTTGACCGACAAATGGAAATATTTCCTTTCAGCATCTGAGTATTTGATGCCTGTTTACTTCTTGCGCCTCCTGAAATGTGACCTCGCGCCCTCGGCTGGAAAGCCCCGTGTTAGAGCAATATCATGCCCTTAGGAGGGTATCGATCCTGTCAGCTCGGAGCCCGTTAGCAGAGGCGTTGAGCTCTACCACTGCCACAGGTAGTGTTAATAGGGCCGTGTTTTGGTGGTGCAACCGCCCGTTGTCATGCGGAGAGATGGGTTCCATGTGTGGCCAGTTACACGGCGACCACCGCTACTACAGTTGCTGCCCGGCCGCCGGCTGCTGCCTTTTAAAGATGAATCGTCAATGGAAGGCGGCAGTCACCGGCTTTGCCGCCTTTAAGGATCTGCCTCTCTCCCCCACACGCTCATGCGCTCCGCCGGCTCTGGGAGTGCCGCACTTCCGTTGCAATATTTCTTAGGGTACTTTCCGCCTCTTCCCGTCTCAATTTTGTTTTTCAGGCTGAAAAATTCCTTGTTGGTGAGATGGTAGTACCGAGTAAGTCTAGGCTTGGCTAGCACAGACGCTAAGGACACTTATGATACGTTCAGGTAATTTCAGTACGTATGAACGTAGGAATCCTCAAGCGTTTTGCTACAGTTACTAGGGACTTGAAATGGGAGAAATACTCTAGATTTAGGTGTGACATTAATCGTCCCAGGAACACGTATGTACTTGTGACCTTCACTCTGTTGAATGCCGCGTTGGGTTTACATCATAGTTGAGGGTTTTGTTCCCACGCGACCCGAATTAAATTGTACGAGAAAAGCATCACCTCATCTTGAAGCGTCCTACATTTCAGCCACTTCCTGTTCTACCATCGTGTAAGAAACTACGTATATTTTGGGTGGTAATATTCTGCTTTTTCACACAGTTTTCAGTTTCATCTGCTCTTGTGTTGAAATTAATTCATGTTTTTCTATCTGAACGGGCTCGCATGCTCTGCATGCCAAATTCTCATTTCAATATAATTTTTGGTCCTGTTTTTGCCGTCACTGAGTGATGGAGTTGCATCTTATAGTCCAACGTTCAATTTCGAGTGTTTGGTACGATCAGTTTTCTCTTCAGTAATGTTTGTTACTTCCGTCAATAAGTCCTCCTATTCCTTAGTATCATATTGTGTTAATTCTAACCCCGTGATTGGTCCGCTATTGTTGGTTATGTCGCTCAAACTTAGCCTGCTGTACATAGTTTCCGAGCTTGGTCGTCTCTTTGGGACACAGTTGGTTTGATGATGGAGTTTTCTGGCGTCCGGTTCTTGTGGTGGCCACGTTTTGATGAACGTTTTATTTCCAGCCCAGATCGAGGTATTGTTTTCTCCTGCCCTTTGGTTTCTTGGTCGTCGTTGGAGCGGAACTTTTGTGCGAGGCTTTCATTCCCTCAGAAGAGATGTCCCAATGATCGGAGTTGGCATTTATCAGAGAAGTTTTTTATCTCTTCACTCTATGTTTAACTCTTTCTCTCTTTCTCTCTGAGCGTCGTCGAAACAGATGAGCTGCTTCTATCCAAGCTTGCTTCGAAATATTATGATTTGTCGGAACGTGAACGCACATTTAATTTTCAAGTCATGTTATTTTTAGGCATATTTCGTGTGTTTTACAGCCGTTTGAAATAAAGGCGCACGTTTTACCGGCGTAAGTTACAGCGCGTGAGACTACCAAGCTGCGAATTTCATTTTTCTTCTTTTGGATTGAGAGGCTTGATCTGTCGTGAAGCACTGGTTCTTTCTAATGGTACATCCTGCTATGCATTTTTGTACCAGTTCTAACTTATTTCTTATACCGATTCTTATCGTCTGTGCGACAACCATGCATAGTTTCACAAATGTAAGTAACAGGAATAAAATTTGCAGTAAATCTCATGGCGTTGATCAAGCCGCGTGCTTGTAGCTTTGATTTCATGCAGCAATTACAGCGAGTTGTCTGTTTTTGACCCCTTGGCTACCGGAACTCAGGCCGTAAAACGACCAAGGAAAAGTTTCTTTTTCCCATCAGCTCCTGTGGTGAATTTTGTCTGGCGTCAAATTAAATCTGCCCGCGCTGATGATATTGGCTTGCATGTGCAACGTCCACACTTCAATTTCAGGCTTTGCCTCTTGCCTTGTTCGAGTGTAAATTGTTTGACGTCGCGGCTCTTCGTGCCATGGTGCCCTCAATTGTTGCTTGAATCACCTACGCTAAAGTGGGAGCATTTATTTCAGCTGGGAGCATTTTTCGCTATCCACTTGACTTGATTGGAAGTTATCTGGCGTCGCGACTTACTTTGTAGCTCTGGATTGGCCTTTCAAATATACGGGGTGACGCATGAAAAAGGAAACCCATATTACACAAAAAAAGAAAAAATGTTGGTATTCAAGATCCAAATCCTAGATAAATGTTGGCTTACAGTCAATTTTGTGCTCCCTTACTGATCCAGCTTGTGACCCGAACTGCAGCTTACAACAGAATAGAGAGTTTTTATCGTAAAAGAATACTTGGTGACCAATAGTTTCAAACACGTACAAAAACATTTTGAAGAGATGTATCCTCGAAAAACTTCGCCGATTAAAAATATCATATGGTAAAATGTTAATAAATTTAGTAAGGAGGAACAACATTGAATTTGAACAAGAATTGATCGGGTCGGAGAAGGACAGAAAGAACTCAAGAGAACATCGATCGTGTGCAACAAAAGCTTAATGAAGACCTAAACTTTTCAATCAGAAGGAATGATCTTGACATGAGCACAGATGCATTTCATATAATTGTAAAATATGACTTGAATTGACATTTTTATTTAAAACTTGGTTCTTTAGGATAAGGATATTTATTGTCAAAGTACACACATGATCAACAAGCCGTTGTTCAATTCCAACAAAAAGATTCTTAGGGAAAGTTAAAAAAATTGGGCTTCGCGCGGAGCACTTTTTTCTCTTATTCATTTCATGTGCTGCCAAATTAACAATTTTTAAGGTATCCTCATGAAATTTAAAACAAATATGCTCAAAATGTCAACGTATCACACTCTTCCAAGAAAAGGCCTAGCATTAATAGTTTACAATAATTTAAAAATGGGTTTCCTTTTTTTGCGTCACCCTGTATATGTTAAAGTGAGGGTATTTTTTTCGGCCGAAGAAAATTTTCGTTTCTCTCTCCCCGGACACCTGGAGTCAATTACTTAGAAGCTTAGGATTGGATTCCAGCTCTACTTGAGCTCAGTTGAAGGTTTGACTGGAACCGAGTGAAGCAGAGAGTTGGCAATATTTTAACGTATTTTCACTTTCCCTGGACTTGACCTTTTTGCTATCGCGGTCGTGTCTGCCCTTGTCAGCATACCTTAGCATTGAACGTTATAACGACCCAATTATTTTACTGTAAAATTGCATTTAGCTGTGCATGAAACAGCTTCCGTCTTACGAGCATTTTTACTGTGAGTGCATTTAGCTTTGTTCGAAGAATTAGCAGGAGCCTTACGTAACGGGACCATATAATACCACTGGCTCGAATAGGGTTATCATTGATGGTTTTCCTGGTAACCAAGGTTAGATTTTTGTAGAATAGGTCTCTTGAGGTTAAAAAGAATAACGTCTGACGACAAATTTAGAACAGGGTAGTCTTTCATTTGGTGGTTATTAAATTTGTGTAAATTTTGTTTTCAAAGTTCATCACGAAACATTATAGATTTGTTATTTATATTTACTAAATTTGTATTACGATATTTAACAAATATTTCATGATTAATGGTAAGTGGTAAGACTTTTTGCGACATCTGAAGTAAATTCTATTTTTCGTTTATTGCAATACCTCTTTATTTCATACACTGTCGACCAGCGATAGTTCATTTAAAAAAATGATACTTATACTCCTGTCTCGTATATGCCATCTCCAAAGCACTGGATAATTATCCTACTAATCTTCATATTTTTTTTCAGGTACGTAGCAATTCAATCTAGCTCTTTTAGTGCATGAAAAGAGAATCTTATTGGAAGTGTGCAGAACCTCCTTGCTGACAGGTGTCGTAGCATCCTTGACACTCGACACTCGTCTCACCTGTGACCTGGAAAAAGTTCATCACGGACATCAAAGAGGCTTAGTTTGTGTGCGCAAATCGTTAAGAAAGGCGATTTTTTTGTGTGTATCGCAAAGACTGCCAAGTTTTGTGTTGAAGTCACCTAGAAGAGGCGGAATTTGGCGAGGAAGTTGCCAGGAAGGGCGGGCTCTTCCGCGAACAGTTGTTCTTCCCAGCGCCTCGTCCAACTTGCGGCGTGACCATTTCGTCCTTTTCATCGTGCAGAAGTGACCCCAACCTCGCATGATGGCCTTCGCAGGTCTCAAGAAGCAAATCAATAAAGCCAATCAGGTGAGTCACTTCAAAGCTCATTCCCGTTTAATTTTTATTAGCATCATGACCATGTTTCGGCCCTAGGAATCGACCGGAAGTTTTAATTGTCACCGAGCCAAGTGTTGTCAACCACGGTGGGCTGTATATTGTGGTTTGTTTTTGGTAGTAAATGTCTACATTATTACAACAAAACACCAAACTCAACGAAAAAATTATTTTGGTATCGTCTGCTCAGGGTATTTCTGTTAGCTACCTGTACAGGTATGAGATTTATCAGTGCAATTCGGTGTACCTACTCTGCCTTCATTTCCGATGTATGAAGAACGCCACTGTCAACAGAAGAAACAGTATTTGACTTTCGGCACTCTGGTATGCACTTCAAAGCTCTTTTCGACTTCCTTACTCGCGGGATATCTGTTGATGCGTCTTATGACCGTGGCATATTTACGAGGCTGGTAGCATAAAAACTACTTTCTGTTGCGGGAAGCAGCCCCTCAGGGGGCATAGGATAGGCCATAGGCAATAGAGGTAGGTTAGTTAGGTTTGTCTATCCTATGCTATGGGGACTAGCGCCCCCAGGGGAGCACCGCTAGGCTACCTCAGCTTTAGATAGGCCTTCGGGACTTCTATCTTTCGTGCCCACTTTGCTTCCTTCCGTTTTCATTCCTTCTTCGCTATTTCTTATTTGTCTTTTCTTGCTCTTCCTTCTCAACTTGCTGTTTCTATGCGCAGGGGATCTTGTGTGGGAACACACCCTGTGCATAGATTCCCCGTTCTCCTAAGTCCTTACTAAATGGTCCCTACTCTTTCGATGCGGTATAGCCCTCGAGGCCGGTGCATTGCGTCTAACCCCAATAATAATAATAATAATGCGGGAAGCAGTGCACAATTCTCGGTGCTCTTAGTATACCGGACAGGGTTATACAAGTAACATTTGGACTCATAAATGTCGAGTTTAGGTAACTAGATTTACCATTTATCTACTCCGTAGTCTGGTAAGTATTCTCAAATCTGTCACTTCTGAAAGTATTGTGTCCAATTTTGCTCTTTTGTATATCATGTTAATGTTATCTTTGTGTAATTTTCGGTCACTCAACGGCCATTTCGTTTTCTCTCCGTGGTGTAACCTTGAATTCGAAATCATTCTGTAGGTACAAAAACACTGTAAAATATTGTGGTAAATTTCCTGAGTGATTATTCTGTATTCAAACTGTTACTTTATACTGCTCATATCTCGTGAACGTGTTGACATTTTCGTGTACAGAAGTGGCAAGAGCGCTTCCTTAGCCTACAAAAGAATGACCCCCTTATAGAAGTGCTTTCTCGGGAGGCTGCTGGGGAGCTTCTCACGTAGGCAGCGTGTCTCCAAGGAGTGTACTCACTCTTCGAGTCCCCATAACTCCTGCATTTATGTTTTAGATAAACTGGCTCTTGTCATTTTTTTTTACTTCTATGTTAGTTCTTAAAATCCAACTTATTAGACTTGTATATGGACTTTAGTGTTTTGACAGCGGAGTTCAAAGGGTGAGTATGAACATTATTTTGTTGGGACATCGTGCATTTGGTGCATAGTAAGCGTTGTGAAATGCGTGCGCTCATGGCGTGTGTCAATTTTTGAAGTGTGCTGCTAAACTAAAGCAGATGAAGCTACATGAAAAAATTCGACCCAAATTGTGCATGAGCAGTGAACTAATTGGAGTGAAATATGGCTTAGTTCTTGAGAGCGCAGGTGTATTTTGGGGTCTTGAATTAGGAATTTCCAGAAAAATAATGTATTTAATAGAAACCCTGAATTCATATATATCATATTTATGTGATAGTTATTAGTATAGTGAACGACTCAAAGGAGAATTTGGAGCAAACGTAAATGATGGAAGGTTTAAAACTGAATATTTTTCCTGAGGCTCGCTCTTGCGAATGCGCCGGACTCGTTTCAAGAGTGCGTCGACGCCGATATTTCGGTCGTCCTGTGCAATTTTACCGTCGTGCGTGTGCGAATATCGGTACCCAATACCACGAATTTGTCTAGCTTGAAACTCGAGGCCTATGTGGTGAATGCATCAAAATACGGCGGTGCTATGGCCCATTCGTGCAGTGAACGCTGGTGACCTTTTTTCTGAAATGAAAGCCTACTTTGAGTTGCGAACGCACGTGATGCTGTGACTCCATTCGAATGTCCTACCTTATTTTGCCAACGGAGCCCGTTGTATGCACGAGTGGACAGTGCTATGACCCCATTCATTGCAATTTTTGAAGATTTTAGCGACGTACGCTCTCCACGTGCTGGTATCTTATTTTTTTTCTCGGGTGTACCGAATATTTGAATGGTAATTGTGAAACGCTTAGCGGAATAAACTCGTGCTTCGAAAATGGAATGTAAGTTCTGTGTGAAATATGGGTCAGATCTGTAACCCTTAAGAGCAATAATACACCAAAAGTCCTTTATCTTGTTGATCTTTCTGAAGAAGTCACCACTGCCTGGGACTTCACACGTACACGTGGATTTTTAAAATTTATTTTGAGTTCTGTGTTTTGTATGGTAAGGGATCCTAATATTTTGTCATGGAGTTGGAAAATGGTCGGGTGTGGTAATTAAAATATTCCAATTTATTTGCAATGGCTAGATATTATAAGCAAATGCTTACTGTTCATTACTAGCAAATGCTCTTGTATTTCATGCGACAAACTAGCGTCCTGTCCAGAGGGTTGTAAGCGCCGGCACCAATTGCATTACTGGCTTCGCAGGAAGGGAACTTCACTTCTTTCATCCCTGCATTTACCATTTGCTGATATCCATAATCACTTTTAAGGAATAATTCATTTCTATTACTACAGACCGCAATCACGAACCGTAGTGCGCGACTATATGAGCATCCCGGACTTCTAAACTGCCTGTGCATGAAGAAAATTCAGCCCCAAAGGCCCAGATGAGGAGTCGCCTGAATCACCTTTGGCGGGTCCATCTGATGCATGTTGTCCTGCGTTACGCGTAGCCTGCATTTGTTATTCATGGATTTTGGCGGCGTGTGATGGCAGACCCTGTGGTCTCCGGTGCCCGATTGTCTCGTGTTTGTCGCGGCTCTCTGCCAGAAATTGGAGACTAGAAATTCGAGCGGAATTTCATTCGAGGTGGATGACAAATTCCTTCTCGATATCGCCGTGCATATTAACGATGACCTTCGCGGCCTGAAGACGCTGGTGGTCGCCGCACGCTCGCGGCTGAAGGCACTGTTAGTGCGCGCGTGACCTCGCTCTTGGTATTGACGGCGCTCTTAAGGAAACGAACGCGAATTCCGCGCTTGAAGTGTCCTTTGGAATGTGCTCATTCTTTGCGTGTGCTCTTAATTGTGCATTCGAGAACGCGTCTCTTATCTTTGCCTCAACTCGGTGAGGCTGTTCTCATGGCGCCGCTCTAGGACCAGTTCTACTTCGAAAAATGACTTTCAAAGCTATGAGATCATGAATCGGAATGCACAGATTATCACTTGTCCGTTTGTCCCTATTACGTGAGAAATTTACTTTGCAAGCCACCTAAAACATGGGTTACATTGCGATAATATATATATGCCCACTTTTTACTGCCCCACGTACCGAATTTGATACACTCAGTGTAATTATGTCTTTATGTGGGCGGTGTGCCTCTTTAAACAAAAATACTGCCTACCAACGGGAAATATGGTCACATTATTTTTGTTAGTTTTACATTCAATGTAGCATTTTAGTGCCTTCGCGAGAAAGTATGTATAATATTGAAAAATTAGAACATGAAAAGTGATGGTCGTCGAGAAAATAATTTGGGCTGTGTAGGGTTCATTACCCTGACATTTCCCCCACACTACCGGCACAGTTTAGGTAACCAATTACGTTCCCTGCTGAATTAGAGGCCTATCCATGCCTCATTGCCTAGGTCTGGTCATGACACTCATGAAGTGCTCATTTCTACTCGTGAGACATCTCTGTGGTGCGGGAACCGTCGAACCCTTCGCTGAATGGGCCGGTCGCTAAGTGGGCAGCACACGGCGCCTTTGTTCTTCAGAACACCACAGCCATGCATTATGCGATGCTTTCAGTACTGTTCTCACTTTCGATACTAGCGCTTGCTTTCTATCGGCGGGACCGCGGTTTGATTCCCGGCGTATGCATAGGCTGTTTTTTGGACGCTCACGGATTGCTGCATGGGAGAAGGAAAGATTATATGCCTCATTAAGGCAGCGAGGGCGGCTGGCAGCGTTCGGACTAGACATGAACAGTC
>VOMN01033460.1:0-30787 GCA_014899125.1 Orchestia grillus | reverse complement strand
ATGGGGTGCATGGCTCAGAGGATGGGGTGCATGGCTAAGAGGATGGGGTGCATGGCTCAGAGGATGGGGTGCATGGCCTAGGTGATGAAGAGAATAAGAAGAACGGTTAAGTTGAAGTACAGAACAAAGCAGATGGCTCTGGAGATGGAAGGCAGAGGTCACATTATTCACTGGATTGAGACTGGGGACTCAGTTCTTGAAACGCGGTTCCTAGATACTCGTCAAATTGTAATCAGGCTATTAGCGGAAGTGCTCGAGAGTCAGTGCATGGTGGAAGAAATTATGTATAAGGACGAATCACATGGTTACGGGGACGCAGCTGAAAGAGCACATCTGTGAGCGGAAGATGCGAGCGAGATACGGTCGCACCTGAGCTAGAGGCGGCAGGACGCGTAGAAGGTGCAGGAGGAACTTCAAGAGCACGTCTTGCCTATACGGAGGTGGCGGAGAAGTGATCGTAAACTTGGCCGCAAGAATGAGAGGAAGGAAGAATTGAGTGAACAGTGCAACACAGCGTAAAATACGTACGCACATGCATACATATGTACAAACGTGTTCCATACATACATGCATCTATAAATACATAGAGAAATATATACGTAAATACATACATATATTTATACAAAAACATACGTATACACATACGCACCTACATACAGACATTCGTTCATACACGTATACACACATGGATGTACGCATGTATACGTACATGCGGGTACAGAAAGATCTGGGCATCAGTAACGATGACGTGAGGGTAAGGACATTTCAAGCAGCGAACGTACTGCAGAACCGTGTAGTTTTCAGAATGTACTAGACAAACCGGGACCCGTTGGGTCAAGTAAAGTTTATCAAAATAAAAGCGTATCCAGAAATATATATCCTATGCAGTTAAGTCGGTATCCACAATGCAGGATTAAACGAAGAGTATAAATTTCGAATATTTCAGATCCGACAGACAAACGTGTGCACGGTTTCAATCAAGCAAACAAGCAAGACGACCAGAGGTTAGCATTACACTAGATAGATAGATAGATAAATATATAGATAGATAGATAGATTAATTAGGAAGTGATTATGCTATCGAAGTTACGAGATAAAAAAATAGCAAGAAAATCAAGGTTGCAAATTTGTGCCCATTCTTGAACTTACGATGCCCCCTAACCTTCAACTTCGTAGAAGTTGTCGCCATTGGAAAAGACAATTCAAGGATGGGTGAATCGGCGATACACGACCGCAACTCTACGCAAGCCTAAGCGGAGATGTATCAGAAATGGCCGACTTACCTGTGTACTCAGTGGTCCTATATATAGTAAATCGGATCTACGTATCTGGAACGCAGGTTTTTTTTAATGTTTTACAACACACATTTAGGTGCTCCAGTCGTCGTTGTGAATTACTCACCTCACGAAACTGGTCTCACATTCAAAGTTAAAGTCCCACAGAGGTGAATACAAATTTTGTGCGGTGGTGGGAATATGACACCGAGTTTGCAGACTACTGTTCCTAAAACTAGAGAGAACCGCGCTATTTTTGGCCAGGATTTCAAAAGATTCAGCAGAGCGACCTCTAGGAAAGCGAGAAGTAAATCCGCTCAGAGCTCAGCTACAGTGGCGCAGCGCTCTCGATCCAAGTCTGTTTCGAAGCGAGAAAAGCTGACATTCATCTTAAGCTTCTTCTGAAATTAAGTGACGCACGAAATATTTTTCGATTTTGAATAAAATTGACGTATCCATGATAAAGCCAGTGAAAGTTGGTCATAGCTATTGGTTATTTTTACTAATGGAGTCAAGCGGTAGCATCTGTGCAAAATGAGAAAGAATAATATTCATTCACTTCATATACTACATGACCCTCAAAAAATACATTAGCGCAACTGGGTAGTACCTTTGATTTATTACCACTAATTCTACTCAGAAAGACGTCAGTCCTATACAAAGTTTTCTAAAATCTGCTAGAGTGGCAAAACAGCAGCATCTTAAGAGAGACATTGAGGTGACGTTTGGGTTCCTCAGATACTTTTGGTTCGAACCTGGCGTACAGTTTTTCTTGAAAATGTTATCAGTCCAAGCATCGTGTCTGGTTCCAGTCAATGGAAACTGCAGCGCGCGCAAATTTGGTTTTCTTCTGCTGGAATTGCGCTAAAATAGACCTAGGCTTGTGTTTCATGCGGAAATTTGATGGGCAAGTTTTGATATTGAAATTGCCTTAGAAAATACGGAGGAAAAAATTCTCTCAAAATTATTGTTCATCGCTGAGAATTTTAGAAGGAGTCCAGTATTAAATTTAATTCCAACAGAATAGAATCAGAGACAAGTGAGTTTCATCCAAAACTAGCATTGAAAACTCGTCTGTCTTACTCAAAATAATCTAAAAACATCCTCTATTGATATAAAATTACTGCCCGAAATCTCGTTATTGCATGTGAATAGGAATATGCTTAAATTGAAACTCGCTTAAAAGAAGGATAAATAACAAAACGTGATTCTATTCAACCCAAAAATACTTATAATGATCCATTTTCAGACGTTCCTAAGGAAGCAATCAAGAAGTTTCGTTTTTAGTTCCGTAAAGACGTGACGCACGAGCTCTGCTTAGCAAATCTCTTTACAAAAAATAGACTCGGGCCTTCTCTAGGTCACGTCACCAGTGCCGCTGCACTGATTGCGCATTGTAAAAGTATCGACTTCCGATTGAAGTCTGCAATAGCAATCGCGAACATTTGCAGTTTTTTCGGACGGTTCACCTGAGGAGCCGACGTGGGTGTGGGAATTGAGAAACTCTCGGGCTCTGAGCAATGTAAGAGTTATTGAGCTCGTCATATAAAATTTGGAGCCTTTCTCCAAACGGTTGACAGAAATTCTGACGCCATGGATAAATTCAGATGACCTCATGAAAACGAAGCGACTCGGACATTTTTTAAACTTGTGTTTCTGTTTGAAAGACTGACGCACCATAAAACTCTTTGGGTTCGCGTTACTATGTTCCACGCAAATAACAACTGAAACCATTCGTCAATTTGCATCCACATGAATCACAATTTTCCCGAAATGCATCCGTAAATTGGACAATCATAAAAATCTCTACAGAAATATTTTATCAGATTTCAGTTGCATTTTTTACAACGCTAAATGTCAAAAACAACTTTTTTTGTGGCGCAATTGACATTTAGTGTTGGATTTACCCGCATTAGTATTGAAAACACGGCATTTGATACTTTTTCATTTGATGTTAACGTGTCATGTAAAGCTAATAAAAATCATGGTCACTAACGCTAGCTGAGGGTTTTACTTTTTTTCTCAGTCACCATTTTGTTATCAATATCTGACGGAACGCACACACGTTACTAAAACAAAATTGAGACGTGATCGATGCGAATTTTTCCTGAGGAAATTATACAATTTTAATCGTCCCATCTGCGCAGCATACAATCAGTTGTCACGCAATACACATACGTCACTGATTTTTTATCTTCTTCAGCTCGAGCTAAATGGCACAGGACGGGGGTAGAACCTGTCCATATACAGCGTTTACGTTCACCTGACACTGTCCCTTCACAATAACTTTGTCAGGGGCATTTTACTTGCAAACGAAATGGAATCCTCTTTTATGACTTGAAATTCATGCAAGAGCAATATTAACTGTATAACTAAACGTGCACTTATACTTCTGGCAAAGAAAATAGTCATACCATTACCCCGACCGTGTCACCCATGGAAATTCTGACAGTTTTGAGCACGTTGATTTCATAATTACCCTCCACTCAGGAGCTTCCTCATCACTTGCAGAGCCGTAAGATCTGCTTTTATGTTCCCTTCAATCAGCACCGCCTTGATTTTATTATAGGTTGGTTCCAAATTCTGATAAAAGCGAATTTAATCTGCAATCGAGAGCGACAGATCACTGCAGAGGATCTTTAGCTCAGAGCCTGATCGCAGTTGGGTTCTTTTGCTCAGCGTTATTTGACGGAGATAATTGAGTTTCCGTTCATCTTTAGTCAGAGAGAAAATTCTCGTCTCCCTCCAATCACATTGAGAACGGGCGAGCTCATCTGAAGTATTTTTGTTCGCTCGTCATGTGAATCACTGGTACGAACGAGGGATCGGTGACAGCCTCGGCTGGTACGAGGGTCCCATTCTGTCACTGCTGCTAAGACCTGAAAAATATTTGTTACCGATCGATACGGGCTATTTTTATAATGACATGAATGAAAATCCAGTGCTGTATTTGGACATATGAAACTTCTATGTCTGAGACTCTCACGATTGAATGCTATCGGCAATCGATTTTCAATACCAAAATGGAAGAGTAGCCAATACTGCGCTAGGTTTTTAATAAACCCGGATTCCCAATGAAGAAATATATTTCGTACCCAGCTAAAAATTTCAAAGGACCAAAATCTGACTGACTACTTCAAATGAAAAATTGATACAGTGACACGGCTGTGATAGAATGGTTTCGAAATGGTCTACAATTCTAAATACCAATCACTTTCACAGCAATATTTTTATCGGAGGATGCGCCTCAGGGTTTGGCCGCCTGTAAGATGAGGTACAGAGTTTCATTTTGGAAATTCTTCAAATTCGTGTCGTACATCTTCTGATGATGATCCTACAACGACAATTTCTAGTAACATATGATTGCTTGAAGTTTTTCATTGAAGAATTACAATACAAGTTCCTCGGGCTATATTTTCTCAGAAAAAAAATCGCTCCCGGGGAACGAATTTATCCGGTTTTGTTGAAGGCTTTTGGAGCCCTTGATATAGAGGTCAGATGTCAAATTTTATTCAAATCGGCTCGGCCAGTTACGGTGCAGTGAGACTTCATGCCTCCTGATCTGAGCCAAAGAGAGCTGTCAGGTCCAGGTTTTGCAGGGCGAGCGCCCGAGCACACACCGTCCTCGGCCACCGTGTTTTCAACTCAAAACTTTCGATGAAGTCATCAGAGCTCAGCAACAGACTTCACGAGTGCGGCGCTGGTTATCATCATACTGTAGAACAGATTTCAAAAAATATTTATGCGTCTCCCTGAAAAACACACGCTCAATTCTTATGACCAAAATGACATTCTCTCAAAAGCCTTGGAGATTCATCACTTAATGTACGGACTCGTCTGTCTCCGAAGGTCCCAATTCAGGACTTGTTTAAGACTTGAGAGGAGCTCGTGAGGTCTCACGACAGAGCATTTCCTAATTGGGTTTTCGAGGAGTCGTTGAGCTGAAGGCTTAGCAGAGTTGGATCCTATGATGATATTGCGAACCTGGATGTTCGCAGTGCTAATGTGAGGCACGAATCCGAGGCGATCATGCGATGGGGTGAGGGGCGAGCCTTCTATCTTCCTAACTCGTACGAGAACAGCGTCCAATGATTAGCCTCGATTAATTTATTTATCAAGTTTTAAATTGAGATTGCTCCCGTAACAATTGTTCGTATTGCATCTGTTTGAATTGACTTCAAGACGTGCATTAATTATATTCGAACAAAATTTTTTAATTTTCACGAGGTATTCAATTGCACCTTCTAGACAAACTACTGCATACATAATAAGAAGACTATAGATTTTTTTCAAACGCAATTATTCGTAACTTAATTATTCGAATTGCTTAGATATTGAACGAAAAAGTTCGGTCAATGGAATTTGTTAAAATTTAACTGCAACTGAAAATTTGTCATATTAATCGAAGCTTTATTAAAAAATTCAATATACCTCTGCGTTAGAGCATTTTAGTTCAGTAAACTTATGATTTAATTTGAACTTAATAGCTATTTAAATTGGAAATAGTACAAGTTCATCATTGAATGAGTGAGATATTTAATTTGTTTAAACGTGATTATTTTCAGGTTCACCATTACCGATGATGATTGAACATCATTTTCTACGAACAACATTTTTTGGTGCCACAGAAATGAAGCAACGAAGTCAATGATGTAAGGCTTCGTGCTGGCTCATGGAGCGGGTCTGACTCGCTTGCTTCACATTTATGAATCTGTGACAGGTTTCATGTTCAACCAAAAATGTATTTTGCTCGAACATTTGACTGCAGAGAATCTGAGAAGCAAAAGAAATAACATGCCTACTTTGGGTGTCGTACAAGAATTAAAATAAACATCATTGGTGAATAGATTAGACAAGGTTGTGAAATTAATTTGAGGGCAGCGTTGAAGTTCACGTCGCAATTAGAGCCCAGGTTGTCACGCATTTACGGCTCACGTCGTCGCCAAAGTCTGCTCATTAGACGGGAGTACGCAAGGTGAACGAAATGTTTGAGGTGTCTCAGTCCTGGAGTGTGTCAAGTTTATTTGCTCGCGTTTCATTTAAGCGAAAAAAACAATAATCCGATCAAACATGGATTGATTTTTTTGTGATACACGTATGGGAAAGCTTAAAGAAGGAGGCAGAACATTGATCTTGAAACTTTAGAGAACTCGTCACCGAGGTGTCCTCATCAGACAATAAAATTCAATACCGTGATTCGCAGGTTTCATTTCCTTAGAGCTCAACCTGAAAATATTTCCTACACTGCCGACTCCGTTGTAGGAAATAAAAGATTGACTCTGACACAAGAGAACTTCAGGATCAAATCCATCTCTAACTCACCTTCTTCGAACTTATATCGAATTCATTCGCCATATTTTCGTTTGTGAAATAATCGGCAACACTTCATCCAAGGTCTTCCAAGTTCAGGACATACAGTTTATACAGTTCTTTAAATAAACACCCTCTCGCAAATATTTTGAATGTATTTGACCATATTGCACAATACTCACACATCTATACAATGTGAACCACAAAAAGTGTCCTTTTTCAAATAATTATAACTCCATAACTAATATCCGTAGAAACTTTAATTGGTCTCATTTTTACCGCCATTCAATGTAATTTCATCAGATTGAATCATTCTGCATTTACAAGAATAGTTCACGAACAGGTAAATGATAAGTGAGAGCCGTTTTTTCGCCATTGCGCGAGGGCATCTCTAAATGAACTAAAGAGAACAAATGCATTTTTTTAGACCCACAATACTACTGTATCACGACTGTACTGTATCATATGGTCATCCAAAAATAATGTTTATATAACGCCTCCACACGACGTTGAAGAATTGCGTCATCGCGTCTTTCAAAATGTTAATGAACTTAGAAACCATTCAGAAACTATTAGAAAATCAATACTAGGAATGAGAGTCCTATGCTGAAAGGGCCTCGAAAACAACAGTGGGTATTGGTTATAACGGAAACGGTATGTTCATGTGTCTGAGTTAATGTAAAATTTTTGATTTAAAAAGTCTATTACCTTTATTTTTCCTTTTTTATACTACGCATTTACAACTTTTAATAATTAAAAACATAGACTGTGTTTTTAGAATTTCCCTCGCGCAGTGGCCAAAAAACGACTCTCACTCATCGCTCATCTGTTCGTGAATTATTCCTAGAAATACAAAATAGCTTAATCTGATAAAAGTACATTGAATGGCAGTGAAAATGAGACGATATAGAAGTTTCTACTGTTATTACTTACGGAGTTATAAGTATTCCAAAAATAAACTTTTTTATGATCCTCTCTATACACCACTGTTCAGCGTTTTAGAAAACATCGTCACCTTCAATGCGGATTTAAGGAATATTTTTTCATGAGAAGTTCAGTTTGAGGTCTCCTGACGAGGGCGCAAAGGAGGTGAGATAAACGTAATTACCAGCTTACTGATACCTCCCAAAAAAATAGTTTGCCATTTTTACTCAGATGATGTTCAGAAAGCATAAAATTTTTTGAAAAAATCTCCACTCATACATTTAATTCATTAGAAAATTTTTCCATGAGCTGAAGGGGTGGAAGAGAGTTCCGATTCTTAAATTTCGATTTGAATTCTGCATAAATTCACTCTTTTACCTGCGCTTCGACGTAAAACACTAAATGATTTCTCCTTATATATTACCTTATGTAAACATGTCTATTTTTTCGAATGCAGATGGTTGGAGTATGTTGCACTGTCAAAAATTACCGGAGGCAGACACAGCATGACGAATACAGAAGCTGATTATTTCACCTGAACCCCGACACTTCAGTTCAATTCTTTATGCGTGTCTAGTAGGTCCTGTCTCGTTAATTTCCTTGCTCGTTTAATATGGAAATTTGGGCTCAAACTGCGAGACGATAACTTTATCCATTGCTGCTCTCTTTTCGGTCGAAAGAATACGACCTCTCACTATTGACAACCTTGATTTCTAGGAAGCCGATGCGTCTGAGGAATTTATTATTTTTACTACCTTTGCAGTGCAAGAAATGCGCCAAGTGTGATGCCGCGCTATGTAAACTGAACGCTGACACTCCTTTGACTTCTTGTCCTGGCATCTGCAATATTCTGCCAAATCGAAATAATAGGAAAAGAAAATTTATTCAATATTTTCAGCGAGGGTTTCAGAAGCCTTAGCTGGAAGCTTTAATATGTTTCCAACAGTTCATGAAGCGATAAAGGTCTCCTACTCTCAATTCATGTGTGAAAAAGCTTGAAATCGGCTTGAAAGCATGAAATCACCGAAGTTATACGTCCAGTGTCTTCGAAAGGTATTCGTACCTTGACTTTAGCTCTACATGTTTTAGTATACTTTCAGAGCTACTCAGTGCCGGGCAATGAAGCCGTCCACGAGATCGAAGCGATCTGCTGAGCATAATGGATTCAAAATCCACATGATATTTGTACGAATTTTTTTAAAAATTACGACAAACTTTTGAGGAATGGGATTGAGTGGGAAGGATATATGTTCATTAGCTAAGAGAAACTGTTTGGTGCGGATACTTTTTGGCCCCAAGTTTCTTAACAATGTCTTTTTATTGCATTGTATAAAAATGTAGAATTTTTGTGTATTTTCTCACGTGAATTTTGAAAAATAAGTGCGAGCTTCATTGCCCAGCGATGGATTTTTGAGGTAGAGTACAACGTAGCTCTAACTTCTGGTTACTAACGCTTTCTGCAGGTAGCCTACATACGTACATCTAGCGAATTTAAGGTCGCACAATTCAAATGCGCGTTAGTATTTGATTCTTTCACTCAAAATATAGATCACAGAAGCATTACGAAATACAGTTAATTTGGTGAAAGGATTCGAACGGGATAACCGTGGGGTGAAAGTTACGGGTATTGAACGCAAAATTTCATCCGTTAGGAAGATCTCATTCCGTGAATTTTGAGGAGAAATCCTTGATGCGCATTGAGTTCATCTGCAAACCCTTTTTCATCGAATTTTTGACACTACTCTGCCGTTCAAACAATTGCTAGCTTAGATTTGTTTTTGTAGTCTTTTATGCTTTGCCGGAAATAGTTGTAAAACTACCTATTCCTTTTCGTCCTGCAGTGGCAGTGTTTTGAATTTGTGGTAAATTTACAAGTTTTTTCAGCCCTGCAGAGAGTGATCGTTTAAGTTTTACACTGAAATCTTGCAAAAGTCGCTCATGAAGACCCAATTTTTTATAAGTATTACTCTTTCTTCTCTCTTACTTGATTTAATTGAGCACACTTATTTACCTTGTGTATCCCATATTATTTTATGTCCCTCTTGGAAATTACAATTGCTCCCTGTACGAATGAGCTCTCGCAAGTTTCTTACTTCGTTTAAAATACGCAGTTTCCTTCTTATTCAGAATGCGCTTATGGGACTTGTTTCCTCCATATTTCACAGATTTATTTCTCGACCTCCGATTTCTGCATTACTCCATGAGAGTATCATCTTTGTGACTATTGCTGCTCTGTAATAAACATTATTCCTAAGCTTCACACTTACGACTATTCCACGCATTGTATCCCAAATATGGTTTATGTCTGCATTTATTGCCTCGTATGTTGGGACTTCTTCCCTCTGGTCAGCCACAGAACGAGAGGCTGCTAGACGCCCTCGAGAGCCCGACTCAAGTGGCATCTAATTGCCCTCGCCCGACCATCGACGGCCGCCCTGGTGGATTGCCCCCATCCGTCTCCCTCTCTCTCCCTGTTGAGAGATGGGCCGTAGTCACGATACGGGGGCTCAGGTTCAGTCGCGGTGTCCTCACAGCTTTATTGTGCACGTAAGAAGAAACTATAGAGCACTGCTGACGAGGCATTTTTGAAGGTGGCATTATTTCCAAACGTTGATTGATTTTCTAAGTGTACAGGGGCTCACGTTCAGCTCGGGCGTCTTCATGCCTTGCGATGAATTTTTGAGACATAGTACATAATGTAGCGCTGACTTCAGGGGACGGATACTTGCAAACACACTTGCAAGTTTTCCACTTGATTTATTTTTTACTCGATTTATTTTTTATGGCTATCTTTATGTCGGACACTTCGAAAGGTACGAAGAAAAATGAGTTATTTTAATGAATGTGCTTCATGTATTTCAAGTGTTGGATGGAAAATCACAGTAAAAAGTTCTTGTAAAATATTTATTATTTAACGAATTCCAAAATTTCCCGTTCTATGCTAATTTCGTCAGTTCATCGGCAAAACAAAGCTACCCACGATGTTTCGAGAAATTCACTTTTCAAAGTTTTTTAATTCAACAATGGTAGAGAAATTGAAAAAACCTGTGACTGTGTTCAGTTAATATTTTTGTACATATGATGAAGCCAGGACCGCTTTAGCCTCCGTGTTTCATGTCCTTGTTAATGTTCTTGCGCTGTCAGCAGCAGCTGTGTACTGCGGGGATGTGCTGTCAGCAGCAGCTGTGTACTGCGGGGATGTGCTGTCCGTAGCAGCTGTGTGCTGTGGGGATGTGCTGTCCGTAGCAGCTGTGTGCTGTGGGGATGTGCTGTCCGTAGCAGCTGTGTGCTGTGGGGATGTGCTGTCCGTAGCAGCTGTGTGCTGTGGGGATGTGCTGTCCGTAGCAGCTGTGTGCTGTGGGGATGTGCTGTCCGTAGCAGCTGTGTGCTGTGGGGATGTGCTGTCCGTAGCAGCTGTGTGCTGTGGGGATGTGCTGTCCGTAGCAGCTGTGTGCTGTGGGGATGTGCTGTCCGTAGCAGCTGTGTGCTGTGGGGATGTGCTGTCCGTAGCAGCTGTGTGCTGTGGGGATGTTCTGTCCGTAGCAGCTGTGTGCTGTGGGGATGTGCTGTCCGTAGCAGCTGTGTACTGTGGGGATGAAATTATCGAGAGTTTAACTCGAGCCACATTCATTGGCCTGCTCTTTAGTGCACGTTATAGAAATTTCGATAGCTGCTATGACCTTTGTCAATTCTTTCCTACCATGAAATGCTGATAAAGTTAAAATTTTTACCATGATGTGTACGGCAGTTACATTTACGTGATTTTCCTTGAGGTTAGTAGTGCACTATGTTTCTCCATTAATTCAAACATTTTCGTTTCAGTTTCTAATTCAGAATACTAACTTTTCTTACCTACTTTTCTTTTCTTACAATCCCCATAACAATTGGGTTGCCATTTAGCAAAGAGGCTGAGTCTAAATGACGCACAGATGCAGCTTGGATCACCATCAGCATAGTAGGGCGGATCAGTGCTATCGAACGGTATTCTCACCAAGGTATTGTGTCCACACTTTAGATGTGTGTGGGTGATAACGTCAGCTACGAGGGCCACAGACGGGCAGTAATTTACTGCTAAATTTGTGCTTATTTTTTCTATCCTTATTGATTCTCTCGAAACAAAACATTTTAAAAATCGTGCATTAATGACGAATAAGTTGAATTGAACTTTGAATTGAGCATTGATGTACATACTTCAAATTGGTGAAATGCGAGCAATGCACAGCTCCACAGGCTGTGCACAGCGTTGTGCGCAACTGTGTGCATCATTGCGCTGACGCAGTAAGACAATAGACAAGAGATGCCTGGTCCTAAATCAAAAATAAAAAACGAAGTAAGTGAAAAACAGTGGCTTTTCTACCAATATCTCTTGACGCGTAAGCCAAATCTACAAATGAAGCAAACTCTTTGCCGGATGGCTTAATGGAAGGATAACTAAATAAATGTTAATTATGTACCACTGCAGGACAATGCGTACATCAGCGTCAAAATTACAACGTTAAGCCACAAAAACATAAACTAAACAACAGCTCCATGGCATCATTATCGAAATTTTGACATTAAAATAAATCAAGTCTCATTACGCAATTTTAGTTACACGGAACGACCAGACATGTCAGTATTCTAATTTTAACGGCGTCGTACTGACGACGGCCTTGAAGTCACAAACCGAGAATGAAACAAAAAACATGTCCTAGGCAACGGCCCCGAAAGCGTCATTACCCATCTCTAACAACATTGAATATACAAAAAACAAAGAGCCACATTACACAGCTGCAAAAACACGGACGACGCAAGAACCGAAGAATCACATTGTCCAACTCTTAAAAACACAGGCAGCACAATGGTCAGGACAGCGTCATCAGCTGCACCGGCATGGAATGTAAAATTAGTTGAAAGTCACATTACAACTGTAACGGCCTGGCGCATAAAAGAGAAAAAACAGTCGCATTTTCCATCAGCGTCTGAATGGAACATCAGCTACTAAAAAAGCACCCAGCCGCATGCAAACCTTCTGCTACTCAAGTACTTAGAGCTCATAAAATTCATCACGATCAGGAGGAATACCTGCATTGGCTAAAATAATGCGCGCTACACACGGTATCATTTCTCCTAATAACGTCAGAGGCTTAACTTCCATATCCAGCTTAGTAATTAAATAATTATCCTTGTTATTTGCACGAAAACAACAAATCCACTTCATCGAGTATTTGTATCAAACTTTAGAAAGCATTAGGAGTTGTCATCACACATGCTGGTTTATTATCGTTGCATGTGATTCTTTACTACTCCTGAAGTTGCCAATTAAATGATTAGCTTAATAACTGCACAAATCAAGGCTCATGTTTGTATACTTTATGGGTTCATGTGTTCAAACCTATTTCACTTTCTGTAGCATTACTCGGAGACGTCAGGCTTTTTTTGATGTGTCAGTCGCGCCTTGAATTAGATAATTTGTAAAATATGTCTCCGTAATGGGGATGCTGTAGTCATCATGGCTTAGGCAAAGTCATATGACCGCGTATTTTCAAACGCCTAGTCCTACTAAATTAAAAGAATTTTAAGATTTGGCTTCACGAAAGCGTAGTTGATGGTGTAGAAATAGTTTTTCAACAAAGAATGAATATGTATAAACATTAACACATGGTTCATTTCGTTTAACTTGTGCCCAGGGATACGTCACTGATTCGGGGAACCGAGCTCAGTTTTTCTTTGAATTGCCTTGAAGATTCTTTTTTTATCCTTCGAGCTACGATGAAAGTAAACATTTAATTCAATTGCGTCGATACTTTCATAGATGCTATTACGGTCGCACGAATAGAGGCATAAGAATTCAAAGGGCGGAGGATATTTTCATCTAAGAGCATTTCTTTTAGATTAAGGAGCTTTCTCAAATCGAATCTTTTAATGATCATCAATTTTTTTATCAACGTTTCCATTCACGTTCCCCTCAACTATCTACCATACGGGCCTCTTTTTCTTTCAAAGGAAAGAATTAGAGTTAGTAGGAAAAAATGTGCTTTAAAGGAGTCTATAAATACTGACTCGTGTTTTTGGAAGATTCTACGCACTTACGAGGCATCATGTTTAAACGTTTCATGTCGCCCAAGCTGCTCATCACCTCTCATCGAACTGTAGCCTCATCATGGACGATAAAGAGCGAGATACTGTAAACTTGCATCCCGTGATTGGTTGGTCTACCACTCAGGAAAAAATTGGGTGGTCAGGGCTCTAGAAAGTGCTGTACAGGCCTCTAGAGTAGCTTCCAAACAAACTTCATCGCCTGTTTACGCAATCGATTGCGTTGAGTTTTAAAATTTTGGCCGAGTACCCAAAAAGTTAAAAGTTCTCGTAGCTTTTACTTGAAGGATTGAAGTTTTGGTCCAGTGTCTTCCAAGAGAAAGAACCTCTTGTTTCATCTACCCTCTCAAATCAAAACTTCTTAAAACACGTTTTGCTCATCGTAGCAATCATAGACTATTTTCTACTGTGTGTTTTAAAAGATAATGAAAATATTTTATTACCGTATGGGCATCCTTTTCCGATGAAAAATTTACTGAAAGTCATTTCGGGGATGATCATCAACCTATGTTCTTAATTTAATATAAGCGTGAGATCGAACTGCGCAGCCCTCATTCTCTCATCTTTTTTAGCAAATGATATGCGTTAGAACACCACGATGCCACCGTCACGTCTCCAGGTTTGGGACCCGAATATTTTACTCTCAGAAGGTATTATCGCACGGGTATTGTATGTTTGCTTTCAGTAAACTTTTTATGTAAGTAGCGTTTCCAAAGTTTTATACTACACGATTTGCATCAGGAAACTTTGGTGTAAGTACTAGTTCTGTATTATAGCCTGGCGCCTGACAGTCCACCCAAGTAGAAATATCACCCCACTAAAGCTTGCCATTCCAATACCAGAAAACAAGTCTGTGAGTTTCTGTCAATATTACTTTGAGTTATTTCGTAATTACGTATAGAATTATATTTTTTAGTTTCAAGACTTTCGCATGAATACTGTGTTCTGAGGAAAATCTATGTGTAAAGAATTTTATCACTCTTTTTCGTATCAAGTTGATGTTTATTACATTTTAAGTTTACACACGTATCCTATTTTCCTCAAGACAGAAAGGGTGAAAAGACTCAAATAATCTAATTAGGCGAGTAATTAATATGAGTACAGAGTTCAATTTATTCGTGATATTTTAAAGATTTTTTTAGAATAGCATAGATTTGTGTTTGCATTTAATGGTAGTGAAACCCAACGAGAGCGAAAGAACTGTAAATTATCCTCATCCATAGCAATGTAGTCCCTACGTTTAGTATGTTGTTTTCAAAACCTTGGTAAAATTCCGACGTACGATATATTTCTACATTATAACTCCTCGTGTTTTTCAGAGATAACACCCCATTTATGGTTAAAATGAGCTAATACTCAAGGAAAACTTTACCTTGGTTGTAGGATAGAGTTAAAGCTATACATGCACTATCGTTTTGAAGGTAAACCAGACACGTTCGTTCTGCTTTTGGAACTTTTGCAGTAGTGACACGCTTCATGTTCGAGTAAGGTCGGTCTCAATATGATTCTGGGCTCCATTTCTACATGAAAATCGTGCGCGAAATCATTGCATGAAAGCTTGGTTCCAACGGAACGCTTGCATTTCTCAACATTCATCCGTGCGTTCCATTCGATCAGAAGTCATATACTTTATTAACATATTAATCACAATAAATGAATAGGATAGCGACCATCATTCACTAGTTTGACTCCCAAGAAAAATTTGAAATGCTTTTATTTGAAAGCTCTTATTTGCGGGCTTAGTCGTGATAAAACAGGCTGTCCAACATGTGATGAGTAGAAAATTAGTGAAGAAAACGTAGTGTTATTAAAGGACACACTAACTCAATTCACACGCACTTGGGATGCTAATGATTCACTGAATTGTAATGTTTAAGTCAAAAAAGTTAAAAGCAAATATAAGGTTAAATTTTTCTAAAATGAAAAGTTCTATAAACAATATTACGATGCTATATTTGGGTAATTTTTAAAAATATGATTCAAGTCTCTCAGCTAGTGCTATTCTGTACGAGCTGTTACATATTGCAAATAAAACGTTGTACTGGACTTTAATCTGGAAGTTTAGTAATTGCAATAATTTTGAGTTCCATACACGTTGAGTTGTTAGATTTTAAATTTTCTTATAAATTGAGTATCCAGTTTGGGATATTATATTTAGTTTTAACTTTTGTAACACTCTTGGGAGATTATATGCAGTGAAAAAGATATTTTTCGAACAATTTTAACCAGTTCCATTCGTATGTTTTTCTTAACCAATAAATATGCACTTTATTTCCCGTTTAAGTGTTCTAGAAGGAAGAACAACTGAATAGCAAATTTCTCTCGACAGATTTTCGCAGTAAAAACGAGCCTTCGAAATTTGAATCGGATCTTTTTTTACAGAAGGTTCAAGGCTTCTCTTTTCAGAAGTCCCATCGTCGCTGTTAAATCCCGTTTATCCATACAAGGAAAAGGAGGGGGATAAGACTTTCTGCTTCGCCGATATGCCTTTAGAACGGCCTCACTTGCCACTGACTTGAATGCACTCAGTTAGTATTTTTGTTACCAAAAGAGCGGTCCAACACAAAGACTGGCGCATCCGCAGCACTGCACGCCCCAGAGTGCAGATGCTCCAGAGCATTCCGGCTTCTTGGATTGAATTCCATTAGGTTTTAGGGGAGTATTTGCAAGCAAAAGATGCCTGGAGTTGGACCTACAAGGCCTCCTGCTTTTAGCCTTTGCTGTTCATCTGAGTCTGATAACAGCAAATAATGGGATACCTCCTTAGTTACGAGGTCTTTCGGTGTGCGAGAAAAAGTGGCTTGGAAAGGAAAAGAAGTCCCCCACTGTAAGCCCCAGGGGTGCTCAGTGAACCGTCTTTGTCGGATTTCCATTATTCAAAGTTCTAATACGACTCCACGATTACTTGGTTTTCGCGTAGAAGCAATAATTATGGTCTATATTCATAGAAATTAAAATATTTCAGAGGAACCAGAGTTTTTCTGCTAATAAATCGAAGATGTTAAAACGCTTTCGTATACGGCAGTAGAATTCGCCTATATTAGGTTCAGTTCTATCAGACTGTTCAACGATCCGTTCATTGATAGGCAATCATATGAGGCAACCAAGCCACAGAAACGTCTGATTTTACGACGTTTTCATTTGGCCATTCTGACTGGAGTCTTTTGTGATAAAATTCATCTCCCAATTCGGCAGAAGGACTTTTGATCTTTCGAAAGGCTGGAACAGACTCGTAACGGAATCTTTTGTCCTTTAATTTTTCTCTGTCATCGGAGATGAAATTTATTTATGACGGGACGTATAAGGCCAATGACTTTGCCTTGGATGTCACATCTGCAAAAGACCGCGAGGAACACAGAGTGCCCTATTTTCAGGGCGTTAAACGATCATTACCATGCAGGCATGACGTTCAAAATTTCCAGAATAAAATCTCTCCGTCATTAGGACAAAAAAAAATATCACTTCGATTTTTAAAGCTTCGCATGGCTCTGTTGAGTATCTTGCGCTGCTCATGTTCCGATCGCGAAATATCACTCTTCAAAAATAAAGTTTTCGCCACACGTATAACGAAAAAAATTCACCCGCCTTTCATTTTTTTGGTTTCTGAATTTACGTAACGAAATTTCTGGGCACATTGAGTGAAAGTTGTTCATGATTCTCAGAAATTGAAAGCAAAATGTTATTTGCAAACATGTTTGCAATTACTTGTACTGCTTACTTTTTATATCCATAGAGCTGTGAAAGTTCCGATTGAATAAATTCAGTCGAAAACCACACAAGAAATATAATAAAAATGGAGAAAATAATATCACAGACAGAACAACCTATTCACAAACTGGTTTCTATGGTATCTTTTGATAATAAATAATTAAATAGCTTCGTTTAAAATAGCGTTTTGGGATCACCATCACTCATGCAGCTGTTGAAATTATAAAAACGTATGATAGATTATCTTAAGCCAATCTAATAAAGCTACAATTCATTCCCAGTTATGAGCGCAAATTTCTCATAATTCATGTTAACTTTAAACCTCTAAAACACCAATATTAACCTTCGAATAACATTTAATACCATTTTTATATACTGATCAAATGGCTATAAATCCTTCCCTCTAAAAAATCCCATAGAGCAATACACTGAGAAACCGCGCTGGGTTCATTTTTCTCTTGGACGCTGCGTCTCACAAAGCACAAGTCGGATCCGTTATTCTCCCGCATGACACACTTGCACAGACGAGCAGAGCCCACGCGCGAATACGCGCGTTGGTTTTGATCGAGTGTCGTAGAGGGTTAACTGGGGCATCATTCTTCGAGGCCCATATAACGTAACTGGGCCAAGGGGGCAGGGGGCTGTGGGCCAGAAGCCGCCCAATGGCTCGGAAAGAGGATAGTGCCTCAAAGAGGCCCGGTGAATGGACACGTATCAGAGCCTCATCGATCTCCCGCCAAATGAGGGCCGCCTAAAAATTCTCTTTTGTTGCCTTCATAATTCCCTCGAACTCAGGGCCATGATTTATGGATGTCTGGTGGTGGCCATAACGGCTAGATATTCTTCGCGTCGTTGCTTTTGAGTTCTTAATGAATTAAATATGACGTGAAACGTGGGACATCGTCAGTTTTTCACCCTGTTATCATGCATAAACAAGCAGTTTCAGCGTGACATCGGTGCAGAAACGTAGAATTTTAAGAGTACCTTAGTAAAAATCCGGTCTCTTAGTGCTGAAATTAAAATACGCTCCGATTATTGGAGGAAAAAAGATTTGAGCGTGAGCTTCACAATTTACGTAGTAATCCAGCAAATTATTTTCAGTGAGCTAAGCCATCTAAAGGCCTTCTGGGGCACAAATTTCTTGGGTCAATCTTTAGTAGAGGCGCATATTAAACTAAACGACCGTTCGGTAATTACGTGCCAATTATCTGAACGCTGTTTCAAGCATCAGGAACACTAAGTTTAAACATATTTGCTTTACTTTCCATGAGCTCTTAATAACTTCTCCAAATTCTATCAAAAAGCGCTTACGCACGAGTAAACATACCTAGAATGTAGCCAACTGTCATGGTATAGTTAACTGAAAAAACTGTGTTATCTTTTACGATGCAGCTAATTTTTGGAGTTCCGAATGAATCCCATAAAAAAGAAGATGAAAGTCAGGCCTGAGTGACGGAGTAAAATCTTAAATTCTGGCAGTGATTGGGCGTCAAGAAGTGAATTAAGTTTAAAGTCTGCAAGAAAATATTAACTATAATATAAGCTGTTGTTTTCTAATGCAGATTACTTGTATAAAAATAGCATAATTTGAAATTTTACTTTAACTAAATAAAAATGTACATAAAAATGTTAATTTTGGGCTTATTCCTGTGCAACGTATCCAACTGTTTCCAAAACTGACTTATTTTGATTGAAAAATACGTAAATTACAATCAATTATAGAATAATAAAGTATTTTAGTGTAATAAAAATCGAACCAAAATGGCCTGAAGACATGTGAAGTTGGGAAATAGGTACAGTTTCTGTGCAGCACGTCTAAAATAAAGCTATGTATGTCTCTCTTCACAAACATATTTTAAAGAACCTCGTTTACCTCAACTGAAAACTTGAATCTTCCGAAATAGAGCCGTGTATTGATACCTCTTGGTACCGATTTTTTTCATTTATTGTCAATCTATTCGTAGATTTAACGTAAGTCATTGTCAGCGTGAGTTAAGCTTTCATTTAAAATGCCGTAAAGTTACGTTCTATGTGTTGAGGTTGCCCCTTATTATGGAATGAATGTTGTGTGGTCACATGTTGAATAAAGTGTCATGACCCATTCATGACATGCATTTTTCAATCAGTTACGCAACATATGCATGGCATACATTAATGTAGAAAAATAGAGGGAATTTGTATTATGTAGTGTGACTTGAGGGAGATACCTATAACTTTGTGCGCAGTGCTACATCGTATTAAAACGATCAGCGAGTGAAGTTTAAAGGAAGGAGGAATGAAGTATGACACATGATTAGTGTGTCATAACACTTCATAATTAATGAAGTATGACACATGACACAGCTGATTTAACTTATTATGGGAAACCATTTGAGAGCAAATTGATGCTATAAAGGCGAATTGCAAATGTCTTCGAGTTTATTGGTAGGAAAGCCTATAGTCTCTCTGTGTTTCATTTTAAAATTACTAATTCTGATCAAAGTTTAGGTATCAGTTGTGGGATAATAATTTAAGTGGAATTCTCTCCGAACAAGACTCCCTGTACAAATATTTCAGAACAGCTCCGATGAGTGAGAGCACTGTATTCGGTTTTAAAAATCTCAAAAGTGACTTATAAAAAATGCTTCATGTTTTAAATTCGCTATGAATGTTTTCCTTAAGCGATTACGCAATTTGCAAAGTTCTTCTAAACACGGAAGGTATTTGCGACCTTGTGTTTCGGTGCTCAAAAAATATAAATAATTTTCCTCCATTTCATATTTCAGGCAGGCTTACAGATCTTCGCACATGTGAGGCACCCTGAATGACCGGTGTCAGTTCCCTGAACGATTATAATTGGTCGAGACTCGAAGAAGTTAGCATTGCATCTTCCCTCTTTTTTAACCATTCCGTTGACGGCGTCATGGATGCATCACTCCGTATGAAGCATCACAGGCAGTGATGAATTTGAACTTATAAGGAACGAAAAGAAAATTTCGTCATTCTGTCTCACGACGAATTTCATAAACGTTGTGAGGGTGATATGTAACATAAGTAAAGTTATAAAGATACGCAAGGCTCGGTATTGTTCAGGGATGAAGGGATTGTAAATTTCGTTTTATCTAAGGTGTAAAAATATTTTGCGATCAATATTAAGACAATCTCTTGAAAGTTATGAATATCAAACAAACGAGGTAATATACCCTTGTCAAATCCACAGCGAATCAAATGTTAATCCTTAGAATTCTGAAATTTCGTAAAGCATTAAGCGGGTCGCAATACCGAAAAATCATGAAAACTGGTCGCACTTGCAACATTGTTCAGTCGTGCACAATCATCATAGAAACGCTCATCCCATTTGCATAATTGAGTCTGAAAACACATGTCCACTTTCGTTCCAGGTCTGTCACGCTCTTTAGCAGTGAAGGCATGCGACAGAGAAAGTAGCTCGTGTTGCGCCTCTGTGTTGGGCACCAACTGTGTGGCGGTGCACTAAATGCACTAAATTGCGGTGCACTAAATGCACTAAATTGTGATGTACTAGATGCACAAGGTTACGATGCATTCTGTACGTACTCAGAGTATCAACCGGGTCTCTCATTAGTTAAGAAACAGATTGACATTTTTCGCATAGATCACTCAGGAGAGTCAGTAGGACGTATCAGCTGTCAATAATTTCAATAATTATTGAATAATTAATGGTCAATGGATCAAAAAGCCTCTTTACGTTCTATATTTCTAAATCTCAAATAATGCGAGAAAACTTTCTACATGTGCATTAGAAAGTTTCTCATCGATGAGCTGCTAGAAATGCGTTCTTTTTGCAAGAGGTCGTCTGTCGTGTTTGGAATTTATTTGCGCGTCGAAGAATCGTGTCTGTCTGTTTGCACGCTTTTTTGTGGCGTTAGCGCGAGTTTACGCACACCGAATGTTTTTTCATAAATTCTGTAGTGTGTCAATTGCATTCAAGTGTTAAAGACTAAGAACATGAGCAATATTCAAATTTAAAAAACAACTCGCTCTTGTACACCGACACAAACTTTTAACTGACGACCTCCAACGCATCGCTGAGCAGACGTTGCTCGGCGTAATTTGACATGAACAGTGTGATCAAAGCCGTGAATTTCCGCACGTCAAGCGCGGTGCGCAACTTTTTGTGCTACGTAAGCCCAAAATGCTTCCGTTCATCAATGCACTCTTTACTTTCCCAGTAAAAAACTTTCATAGTGAATAAAAGCAACTTTTCTTTCGTGAGCAGGAAAAGTGATAAGTGAGAAAAGTACTTGGCCTTTTAAAATGGATACAGTTCATTCAATTCGCATGCAAGGTAGTTTTTATAATATGTTAATCTACGATGCAACTACTATTTTATTTTTTATGGGAAATCTCTGTGAATTTTATTTGATGGTGTCGATCGAAATATTTTTACCACTGTGGAGCATCCTCGGTTCAAATCAAATTCCTCTTCGAATACACCTTCTTCAGTGGGGGTGGGTACTTCAGTGGAGGTGGGTACTTCAGCGGGGGTGGGTGCTTCAAATTACTTGCAAGGAGCCAATCTCGTACACGGACGACAGCGCCTGTAAAGCAGAATGTTTAAAATAAACTTTGCTACTCTGCTTCGAAATGCCGAAATAATTAATTCATTCTGAAATGTATTATTTTATTTGATTACTGGGCCAAAAACTGTGAATTTAAAAAAGTGATTGAACTGAGGTCTAAGTTTTAGCAATTTACTGTGGAGACACATTTGAGCGCACGTGTACTTAACTTTACTGCAACTTATACTGAATTTAAGACCTATCATCCGCGCTACAAGTTACGGCGGATCACGTCTTGAGAGATAGAGCAGACCTTTTTATTTATGGTAAATCTGACATGATTTATTATTACTCGCGGTATCACTTATACGGACTCCCATCTCTGACAGTCTCACTGATTAGTTAGGAATACGAACCCGAGAATTTTCTCTTATGTAAACCCTTATGAGCGTGACAAAGACGGACGAACCGACCAAGCAAGCAGCCGTGGGCTATTATTCTACAGTGGAATACGTATATTGATCACCGTACTTACACTATTTGTTTATGTACGACCAATTACCTTAATAGGTCGACCCACCGACAATGGGCACTCTTGTAGAAAGCATTTATATTTTTTTCCAATAGTATGATCTAAATAAAAGTGAAACAAATAATAATTTGATATCGACACATTAACTCATTAAATATATAAATAATGATAGCAAAAGGAAAATCTTCCAAAAACAACATTACTAAGGAACTTCGCGAACCATAAAATGAAGCCTACCTACATATATACGCATTGAGAACCAATGTAAAAAGTTACTCAACTCTGTGACTCGGTTTTTCATACCAAGAATACACAGGTTGAAAAACGAAATGGTGAAAAGATTTCAACCGGTTCCAGCCACCAAACAAAGCTTCCCGCACAGACGATTCAGCGTGACAGCGAAATCAATTCCTTCCACTCAGCAATTCTCCCGCACGTCGACACCGACCACTCTAACGAGCAGCCTCTGGAGGCTATATTTAGCGATCTGTATTTACATTTTTCTCATTTGGCGGTGGCTACCCCGAGGTCTCCTGTGGCTCAAGAAGCGCATCTCCGTCAGCACGGTCTTGAAAAAGAGCTGCTCCGCCCCTGTGTTAGGGATGTTTCCGTGCCCTGCTGCCGGGGTGGGTGAGAGTCGTGTACTCGTGTGTGTAGAAGTGGTGTACTCGTGTGTGAAGAAGTGAGGTACTCGTGTGAGTAGAAGTGGTGTACTCGTGTGTGAAGAAGTGAGGTACTCGTGTGAGTAGAAGTGGTGTACTCATGTGTAGAAGTGAGGTACTCGTGTGAGTAGAAGTGATGTATTCATGTGAGTAGAAGTGGTGTACTTGTGTGTGTAGAAGTGGTGTACTCGTGTGAGTAGAAGTGGTGTACTTGTGTGTGTAGAAGTGATGTACTCGTGTGCGTAGAAGTGGTGTACTTGAGTGAGTAGAAGTGGTGTACTCGTGTGTGTAGAAGTGGTGTACTCGTGTGAGTAGAAGTGGTGTACTCGTGTGAGTAGAAGTGGTGTACTCGTGTGTGAAGAAGTGAGGTACTCGTGTGAGTAGAAGTGGTGTACTCGTGTGTGTAGAAGTGGTGTACTCGTGTGTGTAGAAGTGGTGTACTCGTGTGAGTAGAAGTGGTGTACTCGTGTGAGTAGAAGTGGTGTACTCGTGTGTGTAGAAGTGAGGTACTCGTGTGAGTAGAAGTGGTGTACTCGTGTGAGTAGAAGTGAGGTACTCGTGTGAGTAGAAGTGGTGTACTCGTGTGTGTAGAAGTGAGGTACTCGTGTGAGTAGAAGTGGTGTACTCGTGTGTGAAGAAGTGAGGTACTCGTGTGAGTAGAAGTGGTGTACTCGTGTGTGAAGAAGTGAGGTACTCGTGTGTGTAGAAGTGGTGTACTCATGTGTAGAAGTGAGGTACTCGTGTGAGTAGAAGTGATGTATTCATGTGAGTAGAAGTGGTGTACTTGTGTGTGTAGAAGTGGTGTACTCGTGTGAGTAGAAGTGGCGTACTTGTGTGTGTAGAAGTGATGTACTCGTGTGCGTAGAAGTGGTGTACTTGAGTGAGTAGAAGTGGTGTACTCGTGTGTGTAGAAGTGGTGTACTCGTGTGTGTAGAAGTGGTGTACTTGTGTGTGTAGAAGTGGTGTACTCGTGTGTGTAAAGTGGTGTACACATATGTTGTAGGAGTGGTGTACTCAAGTACATAGAAGTGGTGTACATATGTGTTGTAAGAGTCACTGAGACGCTCTACACAAGCAAGCTACCCATAAAAAAGGTGTGGATTTGACTTCTGTACCTTAACTTTTGGCGTGTTGCCTCCTCGTGTTTCTCGTAAACTTATTGAACGGCTGTTCAGAATTTAGAGCAACATCTCAGATGGAGATTTTGCACGTAAGGGAAGAATCTGTCTGATCACATGAATAAGCTCTTCTAAAGTGCTAAGCACAGATGAATAAGTCGAGGCGCATGTAACGTAAAACAATGAAAGCTTTTAAATAAAAGGATTTCGTCCCTCTCAAGGTTTCGCTGAGAGCTCTTCAAAATTCACCGACCGAGCGCACTAAATGAACCAAACCTCAGTGCCGCTGAACGCCTCCGTAAGCCACGGCAATAACTGAGCGGAAAAACCCCCTCAAACTGACTGCTCTGATAGATGCAAGGGAGCTCTGAAGTCACTCGACTCGTGAGCACGGAGCTCCGTCTCTGTGTTGTGGTCCCCTCTCGGTTTCTTATCAAATGGCCCTTTTTTGCGTAACTTCCTGAACAGCAGGAGAGGCAATGAGCACATGTGAGCGCCCTTCACTTCCGACTACAGGGAAGACGAATCAGGGACTCGTGCTGCTCCACGACTCGCATATATCGTGCAAATGTCTTACGCTAGATTAGCACACGCGCCCCGCCAAAAATGACGGGACAAATGATGTTAATTCCTCAAGATGCCCTCTTAGTAATGGTAAATCTGTCGTAGATAATGATATTTTCTGTATCAAGGTCTGACTGCCTTCTTATACCTATAAAGACTTCCTTCTCTGACACGGTTCACTATAATCAATATATCGCATCAATACCGATAAATGCATTTTTTAGAAATTTGTACTAATTATGTACAAATGATTACTTGATTACTTGATTTGATAAACTTGATTTACTAAACAATGGTATTGTTATAAAATCACGACGTTAGTATTTTTTTTAGCTACATCAATTCCAATTTGGGTGTTGTTTTTTCAAACTTCCCGGTATGGTATAGATATTAAAATATGATCGAACTAATTCTTTGACGCACTTGGTTAAATTTTTCAAGGATTGATGATCTACGCTATTTGAATTCAACCAAATTGAATTGTAAAAGCACTCATCATCGATGACAGCGCGTGCTTACATAACCAGCACTTCGTTTATTCTGTAAAAGTTATTTAAAAACATTTTCATGTCAAATGTAATTTTGAGACGTTAGCAATCTTTCTCGATTTTCATATTCATGTTATCATTTTTCATTTCATTAATCACAAAAGTGCTCAAATCATGGCATAAATTTAGTTTTGTCACTAGACAAACTGGATAAAATCAATCTTGTTCTTTAAAATCAATTCATTCTAAGAAATTGATTTTAAAGATCCATAATTTTGAATATTATTTCCCATTAGAATTAATTTTTTTAGGAATAGCTCATGTTTTTGAGGGTATTTATATTATCTGGCTTGTGAAAATAATATCATAAAATGATTGGTTTGAAGTATGACTTGGAGTGATTGTACGTAAATTAATTATCGTTGCGATAATTTTTTGATACTTTTGACATACTGTTCATAATAAGTTCGGTTAAGTCCCTCTCGTTAACTAATCTCCTCAAATGGAATTAATTGCACGATTTATCTCTAGATTTTTGTGCATCAAAGTCCATCTTTCAAAGTTAAAACCATTTCACTGTTCGCACTCATCATATTTGCTCAAGTTCCTTCGATTTCTTTCACTTTTCAATTAAAATTTTTGTTCTTATTTTGAGTGAAATTTTCCCTGCAGCGTGAGGATTTTTTTGGACTCCCTAATTGGAAGAGACGCTAGCCGAAAGAACTCCTTCTTTCTCGTCTTTCTCTCGAAATTTCGGTCTCACAACGAACTAAAAAACACGGAGGCCGGAATTGTGCCACTCTAGTCCAAGGAATTTCGGCCAACCGAAGAAATGGATGCGGCTGAGAAAAACCGTCAAGCCGCTCCTGCTTAAGTGCCAGAATACTTAGGTGCAAAACATTAAGTCCCGGCCAAATTTCGTTTACTACGTGAAATCCACTTGAATTTTTAAGCCAACGAAAAGCGTGACTCTCAGTCTGATTTTTTCTAAAGCAAACGCAGACAATAAATTCGAGTTTTTGCGCGGGGAGCTAAGCCAGACTTCACGGCACAAACACGCTCCTGCAAGAAAGTAGCTAATGCCCCACATAGTTTCATGCCAACATAAATGATGAAGGATTTCATAAGCACCGGCATTGCCGTCCTTTTTATTAAAGAAGCTAGAAATTAAAAACAAAATGGTTTAAACGTCTGGTATTTTTCGAAATTATTTATTGAGTTCTATTCGTCGGCTGCATTCCTGTCCCTAAACGGACTAAATTATTTTTTAAATGAAATATTGCGTGAGCAGTCATTCAAAGTTCATGCACTTGCGTGCAAATTCATCTCAATTTGTGAAAGAAACGGTAAGAATTAGCTAAGGAACTACATTGACTCCATCGTTAAGTCCTCATCACACTATGCTAATTCCATAGTTAAGTGTATATTACACTACATTAATTCCATCGTTAAGTCCACAACACATTACATTAAGTCCATCGTGGAACGATGGATGCGATAAAGCTAATTAAGAGGAGGTTTTCTCACAAATGAATTACCGATAACTAAAATAAATCACAATCTAAGAACTTGAATTTTCTAATGCGTACGCAGACGTGATAAATATGAAGAAGTTACTTGTAGTCGAATTGAATTGTTTGATTTACTTGTAGAATAACTTAGTCCATACTTAGTCCCTCTTCTTTCTGTGCGAAATAGTCTGAGTTATTAAAGCGCTGTTCTCCTTATACTACTACTTGTAAAATAATTAAATCAAATCATTCCCCAACTAGAACTATACGTTTCTGCAATATACATTTAGCTTATGAAATTTAACAAAATGTCTTATGATTCACGGGAGAATAAATGTTATTGAATATATTTTTTGAGCGGGACAGAACGATTTCAATATCAATATTATTTCAGTATACACAATACTGAAATTTTTGGTATACTCATAAATGTTTGAGGTAAAATGAAATAATTTTCGGGTCTCAGAGTTTCAAAATTGAGGACAAGGACGAAATGGTCCGATGTGCCGCCGCTGGCCACAGCTGAGCGGTTCTGATACGAGCCTACTTAAGAATGGATCTCTCTGTATATTCTCAACCATATTTTCGAAGTTCAGTGCAGATCAGGGACTTTTAAACACTTTCGCATTAGCCTCTGAGTAAAACTCTGGATATCACGTCAAAGCACCTAAAAATCATTGATTAGAACTTCATCAGTCTAATTCAGGAGGAAATGGACAGAATGGAATTTAAATCACTTCAATAAATAAAAAAACTGCTACTACTCGATACATACTGTATTTAAAATTGTACACAAATATGCCAAAATGTACAAGAAGCGCAAAATTTCCAAGCTGGCAGTGGGGCAGTTTTCAACTCACACTCGAGATATAACAATGCCCCCTTTCCTGCCCCACGCTCCAAATTTTGTGGGCTAAATAAATAGAATTAAATTTATATATGCTCTTTGTTAGTTTGCACAAAAATGTATCCTGTCAACAGTAAATTTTGTTTTCCTGGTTTTCTTTGACTCAAAACGTAGCGTTAATATGAGCATCATTGTAACATTCAGAGAAAATATTCATTATATGGAACACTGTTCGTCGAGTGGAAAAAGTTTAGGCATAAAAGGGCTTATACTATAGGATTAAAAGTGTTGATAGTCTTTTTCAATGCATTCCTCCAATTTAAAGATGAAAGCCCTGCAATATATTGGATCATAAAGAGCGTTTACTCTGCATAAACTTTCTAAGTAATCCGTGGTTAAGTATGACATAAGTGTGCATACACTGTAATTCCGCTACACTTTAGCACTTTTTATGAGTCATAATAAAATGCATTTTGGATTCTTCCAGCAAACTAAATTATGTACCTACCGAGCGAGTGTAACAAAGAATCCGTGTTGACTTCAACCTACATTTATAAGTCTAGCAAAAAATTAGTTTATGAACTGTAGTTGAGCAGCAATATCTTTTGCGCTGCGCTGAGAGGCTGCTATGTACGGCACAAGTTGTTGTTTTCCATTTTTAATTTAGCACGTGCTGTGATATTATTTTTCTCACGAGTTTATGAGATGAAACCGTGACGGCGACTTGCATAGAGATTGTATACAATATTTTTATTTCAAGTTCCTTTGTGTATTGAAAAAATATGACATCAACCTCATAATTCTATTCAAAGTGGAAGTTTGTACTATTCCTGCCATAATGTGCCTATGATACATTCAATATTAACACGTTTGTTGTCAGTATCTGTGAAACGAATTTTAAATCAAATCACTCAGAATCATACAAAACTATATAGCGTCACAGGATTAAATTCAAAGAGATAAACAATAAAACCATATTGACGAATATGTTTTATTACCAATTTCATAAAATAATACCATAGTAAAAAAAATGAAAAGGTATTTTCAGGGGAAAATTAAGACTGAAAATTGTTTGCAGTTATGATGTTGCAAACCAAATTCATTTTGGACACTGACTGCTGAAATACATATTTTAACACTATATTCTTCACATATATTATATTATAATGGATATTAATAGATAAAAATTTAACACTACGTGACAATATATAAGCATAAATAACAAAATATAACAATTTAGTAGTATACAATACTAATATATTCCTTTCGGGCAAAAATTACTAATATACATTTTTAGCATTTCACTGCTACTCAACTTCAGAACTTCGGATATTGATTTTGGTCCGTTGAACAAATAGCAAACATTAAGGCAGACACCGGTGAACTTAAAACGTGCAAGAGAAAATGTCTTGCATGAAAAGAAGTGTTTCGATCAGGAACTGTTGAGTTATTTTCCCAATAGATTGAAAAAGTGGTTCATTCTGTTACTACGAAAAAATGGAAAATGAGAATCGAAAATGAATCCTATCTTCATGACGAATAGTTCTGTAGAGCACTCTTCATGGAAGACCAAACTTCCAAGCGATTCTCCTTTCTTTCATTGCACCGCCGTAACAGAGTTCATCGCGCGAAACGAGCTAAATATCTGGAGATTCAGATCGGGTGTGAACTCGACTCCCAAGCAAAGCATTTTTTTACACACCTCATGTAATTTTCAGGTGAAATAACTATAGTTTCCGAGCTTCGCCGTGAAGCTAACCTGGCATGTAGGAAGTTTGCCTTTCCATCAAGGTAACTATGTTACAAAATTTCCCAGTTGTTTTCTTCGTGCGTTAGAACCAAAGTTTTCCATTTCTTTGTAACAAACCGAAATGAATAAAAAAGAATTTGAACGAGAGAACCATGGATTTTTGGTTAAGTCAATGAATTTTGAAGTTCGTCTTTCCTCAGTATAATTTTGTGCCTACCTCCACCGCGGATATTACTATCAGAAACAGCTTTCTCTCTGTCTCGACTTAGTCCCACCACACTATCAACCTGTATTTCCTTGACCTTCGGAGCGATGTGGCTTTAGTCCCGTGGCACTAGCAAACTACTGTATGTTACCGCTACTTGTCTGAAGACTACTTGTCTTCAGTATAATACCAGCCATAAATATACTACTCGTATAATACAAAAGCAAAGTTCCATAGAAATAATGGGCATTTCCTATTGATTTGCAAAAAAAGGTTTGAAAATAACATTTGATTGACAAGAACAAAATTCTTGCTACATAGTACAATTCTTGTCTCGTGCACAGTTGTCTGTACTTCACAATTGCAAGCGCATCTTTAGCTGACGTCCCTCTCACGCATCTCCAGGTGACGTCTGCGAACGGTATTCTATGGACTGTTGCAAACCTGAAATGACAACCTCGGGTTACTTATATCCCGCAGATAATCTTCCATTTTTTTCTCTTGGATTTAAGACCTAAACGCTCTTTTTCACGTAACCTCAGATTTTGTGTTTCCATTCTTAGGTTAAACACGCTTGAGTATTAATTAATCTGAAAAATATTGTTCTGACCTTGTAGATTCGCATGTCACCTTTTTTCCTGAAACAATTAATAAGCCCGTCAAGATCATCGGCAAGCAAATGTAGCACTTCCTGTTGTAGCGAAGGAGCGCTCTGTCTTATAATTACGGAGTTACTTCTATCCAGCTGCGCATTTTTAAACAGAAATGGAATTTGCTGACACCAGCGACACTACTGGTCGACAAGTTCAAGTCGAGTCTGCGTTCCGGTTCAGTGTTGCACGACAAGGAAATTTTTTCCCCCCGTTCGACGATCATTACAGAACAGTTTAGAATTTTGCGGAGATGAAATGGGAGCGCTGGCTGTCAGAAAAGGGAAGTAGAGGTAGAGGTGAGAATGATGGAGTGCCTGGTGGTGACCCTTGCGAAGTGGGTTTGACTGGGTGGTTTCATGAAAAAGATTGTAATGAACTTGCTCTTTTTCACAGCAGCTGGTGTCAGCAGGCTCCTAGAATGAGAAGCAAGGAGAAAGGTATGTGATTAAGTGTCTTGTAGAGTTACGGTGGTAAATAAGATTATTTGTTTTACTTCATGGAAAAAATAAGATGAAATATCCTCAAACGATTTGTGTTGACGTTTCTTGTTCGAGTTTACTGAATTGAAAATGAATGAAAGCATGTTTGGAAGTCCCGTAATGCTAAATATACCAGCCACGGTTAATTATTATTCTTTATCTTC
>VOMN01033454.1:0-24155 GCA_014899125.1 Orchestia grillus | reverse complement strand
AATTAATGTGAGTACTCACAAAGTCGGCAGTCTCAAAATTGATAAATTGTCTAATTCGGTTGTTTAGATTTAAAAATACATACTTGGCGAGATACACGCATATGAAATGCACAAAGATACACGATTGCAAGTTACCAAATTAAATTCTTAAGTCGCCTTAAATTACAACGTCATTTATAGCTCGAGAATTAAATGGGAGCATCCGGCGTGTTGTAGCAGAGCAAGCAAGAAGAAGAAGACCCTTGAATCCACGACTCTCCTTAACCATAAGTTTCTTATCTAAAACATGTACACAATTTCGGTAGCATCAACTCTCGTATTGCATGTATAATTTGTAGCTAAATTAACTTCCAGCCCTAATAAACACGCCTCACCTATTCAGGTACAGCACTTCTGGATAGTACAGCCCTTCTGTACTATCCAGATTCGATTAGCTACTTCATTCAATAAAATATATGCATGTATAAGTTTCAGTACTCATTACTACTTTAAAATAAATCCACACTGAAAAGAATTGAAAAGAAAATTCAACGCAAACAAATCCGACGCACGAACAATTCGTCAAATCATCCTTTAAAGTTATTAATTTAACCAACGAACTTCTACCCATTAACGTTGAGACCGAATGTTATTGTTTGGTTAGTCAATGCACGTTCTTTAACAAGAAACAGCGATCAATAAAGTTCAAATTAAAGCGAGAGAGTGTGTTTCTATGTTACAAAAGTCAACTTCACTCTCCCAATTTTCAAGTTCACCTAAGTTTGAAAAGTTCAAATTTTACGAGTGTCACTCTTAGAGCCCGATTTAATTGCCTTGGGTTCTGGAGAGACACCGCAGAATGTGGCCCGTCTTCCTCTCCCACGCTACGAATTAATTGGAACATCCTGCTTTCGAGTCTGCTATTGTTTTTACAGTCGATTACATTAATTCTACATATACTCATATCCTTCGAACACGTAATACATTTTACACTCGATCCTATACTACAAGCATGAAGAAAAAATCGCTTGGGTGACTTCACCTAGAAAAATTTCTTACGCCTGCATACCAATGTTCAACCTCATACATCTTAAAATATCACTCAACCTACTACGCGGTAACGACTTTAAAGGAAGAGATTAAAAAAAACAATCTTCAATAAATGAGTGAACAAATCATTATTATCACAGCACTGGCCCGACCGCAAACTTCAGTTACGGAATTTTCTTCCTAAGAAAATTGATTTTAAGTGAACATTTGATTTTATTCTCTCAAATCCTTGAGTCGTTCATAGTATTGTTAAAAAAAATTCTATCCTTCCCCGTGACAGCCTTAACTATATACTTCTACTAATATTTTGGGAATGATTAGTACACCATGCAAATATTCAGAGGCCGGCACACTGAAAGTTCCCTCAACCTGCGGAGAAAATGATAAACGTAATGCACAAACCTACTGAAATTTAAAATTATTTTTTCGTTTGCCGTGAGAGTAATTCGCTAATTATAAGCAAGCACTATCATGAGTGTGCATGGCTTACCATATCAATTGATACTAATTTGTTTTAATCCTCAACATGGGTTGTAACGAACTCAGAAGGAATTGGTAAAGGAAAAATAGGCGGCGAATCGTATTGGCTGACAGCTAAGATTTCAGAGCAGTGGGCAATTTATGAGCTCGTTCAAATCAATACATAACCCTGGATATGGGTATGGGAACACTCAATGAAATATTATATTACGGCACCTTAGTCTTGTACACTGCCAAGAAATATGAAAAAATTTTTGAGAATATTTCAGGAATTCGAATCGTAGCAGCTAAGCTGTTAAAATTAAGAATTTAAATCTATTTATTCGCCTATAGAAATGTTCTGTCAAGTTCGAACGGAAACTCAGTAAAAAAACATTAAATTTACTCCACTCTTCCGACGTCAATAGGTACATAAAAATCGCTCTTAAGCTGAAACCGTTTTTCGGTGTGACGAGATCTCATAAGTGTGACGGGTCGTGTACGAAAATGTAAAAAAATATGGTAAAATGTGAAATGTGTCTATCCTTAAAGAACAAAGGTAAAAATTTGATTGCATTCACACAATTAGTAAATGACCTCGACATTGAAATTGACAATTAGCAGAATTGATTGAAATTTGACATTGATTAAGGAAATATGATAAATTATACAACATCGACGAACCAGATCGCCAAGGGTTGAAAGGTCGCTTCATACTTCTTACATACATAAATGAGTTCACCCATTGATCCACAGAAGAAGGGAATAAGAAACACATTAAAATTCAACACATTCACTGTTGTAATCATGTCACGGGAAATCAAATGGCAAATTATAGAAAGCACATGGAACGCGCATATATGTTCAGCGAGAACTGAACGAGATGTTGGCACAGATGATATGAATAAGCAGGTCATTATATATAAATCGCTGGCAAAATTACAAAACATATTGTATGACAGGAATCAAATGCCGCAGTTATGTATCACATTAAACAATACAAAAACAACAATACAATTTACTTCGAGCCCAACACATTCGGAATTGCTTTACATATCCAGGGATTCGGCCTAAATTCTCCGCTATTTCATAGGAGCATTTACACTTAATTCCAACTTTTGTCATCTCGAGTAACACTGGTCGCGTCAAGTACCAATAATGTGTTCCGTTTGTGGTCGCGATGTTAGTTCGGAGTAGTTACCTGACGCTCACTGTTTCATTTCCCAATTCCCAAAATTTGCTGTGAATAAATCGCATGCTTTGGTTGCCGTGCGCTTACTGCCCTGATGTGTTCTAATTACTGATTCCTGCGCGATGCGATGCCCATGTAGTGCCCAGCCAGCTGTGGCTTTGGAACCGCTAGCTCGCGCTCCACTCATCGTCCAACGACTGCTGATTCTTGGCGTTCTATACTTCTCTCAAATTAGATGCTAGGATTACATCCTGACTGCTGCGATGCTGGCGACGTGCGTGTGGCTTCTGGTTGTAACGGCTCGATGATGCAACTTCGACTGAATGAATTGCGGCTCAGGGCAGCTTACGTCTACGCGGTTAATTTTGAGGCAAACGATGCTCTAAAAGTACTAGAACTCCCGGCTGGACGAATATACGTGACGCTGCCAGACGGTGTCGCAAATTCAGGGGCACTTAACTGCAGGATAATATTGTAGAAATTTCCTTAAAACGTGGTATAGGTGATGTTCAATAAGTTGCAGGTTTCTGGAACGCCTACAACTCAGCTGCTTACTGAGGGCACGTTCGAAGTTCGTTCTAAGTGCGGGCCAGACGCCCACAAGGGCGCACGCGGCCAAAGGCCCTCTCCCTCCACCACCAAAACCCAAACTCCCCGATCTTTAGTCGCAAAATTTTCCTCTTTGAAATAGCCCCGCATATGTATGGGTTGGCTGCTCTCCCATTCGCAAAGTAAGTCTACTTGTGCTGAAATCTACAATAAGTCACGCCTCCAGCTGTACCTTCTAAACCAATCGTGATCTCCCTTAACCTCATGTCACGCTCAAGTGTCCAAAGTTCCGCCTACATCTCTCTGATGAATGTGTGTTCTTTAACGGGCTGGTATTTGTTGAGTCACGGATTTGTGGATTTGAGAATAAAATTCCGAGTTGTACCATTCTGGTACCAGGCTGACTACGCGTGTCTAATCTTCCAGCTTGTTCATTCTCTAGTTAATGCGAAGCTCATTTGAACGACTAGGCTGTTACTCATTCAATAGAATTTTCACAGTTCCCTGTACCACGTTTTACTGTACTTTCTACTTGACTCATATTTGCCCAATTGAATTAACTCATGATAAATGATTAAAAGTAAGTTTCATTTCCCCTCTCGGAGTATCGTTAGATCTCTGCGTGTCTTGACTGCTCGGCTGAAAGGCTACCTGGAAGTAAATGTGGAAAACCAGCTTGCACACGCAGCCGAATACGAGTAAAATATAAATTGAAATAATCGTACTACTTACAACGACCGTATTATATACAGCAGTGGGAGCGGACGGATTATATACATAAGTTTGTCTATTGTAAGCTATGAGGCTTGGCGTCCCTAAGGGAGCACTGTTAGGTTACCTCAGCTCCTTCGAGACTTCTGTCTTTCGTGCCCACTTTGCTTGTTCCAAGTTTCATCCCACTTTGCTATCTCTTCTTTGTCTATTCCTACTCTTCGTTCTTTTTTACACGCTGGGCATCCTGTGTGGGAACATACTTTGTGCATAGATTCCCCGTTCTCTACAGTCCGCACTAAATAGTCTCTTCTTCACTTTTTTTGGATTACATTACGTGTGGTTAGGGTAGCGTAAATTAATTAAAAATAGTAGTAAAGTTGTCAACATATAACAACTAAAACATAAATATACGATAATTCATTATAAACCATTCGTAACAGGTTTAGCTCTTTGTTACAATTTTATTGCCCATCATATGAATTAGAGAATTAAGAAAGCAATGGACCATCTTTTGATCGAAATTTTCAAATTTTACGAGCTATGCACATAGTCACCCGATGATTTTGGTTGCCACTTAACTCTCGATACTTGCATACAGTAGCCCCGAGAATCACGCTGAGTTATTGTGAATTAGGAATCATAATTCGAAGTTTCATCGCGGTTTGGATGTTCAATGCTGAAGTCTTACTACTTGACAAACCGATTTCTACCTTGCTTTACACGTGACTAGTTTCGGAATAAACGATTTTTGTTCTGTTCTTTCTCGTTTTAATAAAGAAAATCTGAACATTGTGACAAATGATCTCATGAAAGGGCAGTAATTGTGGGGAGCAAAGTTTGGCAACAAATTACAATAAATGAGGGTAACACAGTCAAATAAACCATTGAACAATAATTGAACAATTGTTTACTCACGTGAGAGAAAATAGATAGAGTTAGTTTATGGAAGTAAAACAAGTTGCAACGAATATATTGGAATTTTTTCCGACGTACGGGGACGTCCGAACCTGAACTAGTTTCAACTGTCGCAAAAATCGAAATAATTTCCCACTTTCTCGATGACCAAAATAGTCTCTGGCAAGTAAAATAATTGGGTGGCCCAAAAATATTCAGGTAACAAGGAATTGTAATAAAATAAATAGTTTTGAATATTATTGAATACGACTCTTGGAAAAGGTTTTGCAGAAGGGCAAACAGACCGAGAAACACTTTAATTTCCGAAAGAGAAATCTTTAAGAGAAAAAAATTATTCATAAAAGAAACTTTCCTTGACGGAGGGAAACTTAAAACACCATAGCCATGACTTTAATTTTCCTTAGCCATTTTTTAAGGGGCAATGTATTAATGAGAGTAAATTATTAAATCGAAAAACAATCTACATATCACGGTTTTGGATCCTGCACCAGTTAATCTCGGGAACGTTGACTAGTGATGAAAATTGAACGGAAAAGGGTGACTTGGTTCTCGACTTATGGTATTTTTGTTAAGGTTTATGGAAGTTTTCAGCTGTGCGTTGCTTAATGATCGTTGTACGACGGCTGTTGAGAGTGACGGAATCAGGACAAGTGACTTTTTCTGTATTTCCTCCACGGTAACCGAGACTTTCATGGTGAAAACGAGAAGTTGTGCAGTGGAACTCCAGAGGCCTTAACTTTAGTTTGGTCATATCTCAAGCGTGAGTTCTGTTCTTAGGAAGTATCTCAATATTACCTACGCTTGAAAATTTTCTGACGGCAGTTTTCTATGATCCGAGCAATTTCTTTTTTCCCTTGATATTTGAATCCCAATTAAAGGCCTTTTCTGTAACTGTTATTTATACGTATAAATAATGCATAACCTAACTTCATTGAAACTCGTAAAGAAAAAGATTCTCCTAAATCCATAATTGAGGGACGTTCGTATCTCAGGAAACACATTTACCGGCATGCTCGTAACTGAAGAATTCACGTCTCCGGAGCTAATCTGTACTCAATAACTACAGGCCTCAGTTTAACAAAGCACTCAAATGTTGTTTGACAGCTGTGTGAAGTTCTACTGCCATATGTACACTTTACATTATTCCTGAAAAACTCGAACAATATTAGAACATTCAAATTTTTAAAGCGAATTTTAATGATTTTTGTAACAAATGTAAGCTGCATTGAAAAATAGGAATCCTCGGTAATCTCGGTAATAGGAATCCTCGGTCATCCTTAAAAATTTTTAACAACCCTGACCTGATTAGTGTTGGCTATTATCAAAAATTTCCACTGAAAGGGCGTAAAGATATTCATATCTGTAATTTTGAACAGATATGACACCTTAGGGAATAAATTGTATTAGTTTTTTAAAAACATGAAACTCAAGCGGTGCTATCACTATCAATATTCGCGACTCAAAATACAGGACTGGAATCATATATTCGTACTCTGAATACATTCCTTCCATCGACACTCACGGAAAAATTACAAGACATCATTATTTAAAAGAAGTATTATACAGAACACCTGAGTTTTTCTTCATTCAAGACAAGGATTACAAAATATTCGCAGGAGTCCTCGAATACGTTGTCCAGACCAGAGGTTTTCAAACTCTCTAGCCCGCAAACTCTCTTCAAGGTATCTATGGCTCCTCATGGAGCCCCTCAGGCATGCTTTTAAAATAAACAAACAGAAATTAAGCCCATTTTGCAATATTGCAATCAAAAGATTACGAGCTTAAGCTCATCAGTGGCGTTCATCAATGGGTCGATATCAGCCACTGCAGAGAGCCTCGTGAGGGACAGTTGAGTAGCAACCAAACGTCGTCCCCTGCAATTTGGTGCCGTTATTTATCGACTTGCTGTCAACGGTGCGATTATGCACGTCAACATGCGTACGTGTTTTGGAGTTCAGCAAAATAACTGCCACGCATCAAATACGGGAAAGTAACTGTCGCACATTAAATGCAGCATAATAACTTTTTTTTTGTCTCTCACATAGAAAGCTAGCCAAAAAAAATAAAATCCCCTTTCACAAATTTAAATTCGTTGATACTTTACGAACACATCTAAACCTTTAATCGTCTGCTACTGTGCCGAAACAAATCGCGATGGGTAGCGAATTCCCGCTGCCATTATTTCTCGAGTTGACAACGTGACCGAATTCTCCTCTGAATTTGTACGACATCTTGGAGCTCCATTCCGCAGTTGTGATGCTCAAAAGCTTCTAATTGAGGCCCGTCTGCAGAAACACAGCCTAGGAATAAACAGAAATGCAGAAATTCTATAGTAACTGCCTCCTGTTCTAGGGAGCTCAAGTTTGTCGGGGCAGAAAACGCTAGAGAGTAAAAATTATACGTCATGTGCTCTTAGAACAAACAGCCTTGAAATTGGACATATCGCTTGATGTCTTCTTCTTAGGTCAATTTATGCGCTTAAAAATTGTTCGTGTGATAAGCCCACGTTGGTCGAGGCTGGAGACATGAATGAGTAAATATTATAGTTCATTCTCTCTGAGATACGGCTGCTATGAGATTGAACAGATCACTTGAGGCCTGGCTTCTATTGTATGTATTCCACGAACACATAACATACTGAGTGAAAATCATAAAACGAAAAATTCCCTAGATATAATGTCTTCTAAATGCATATGTACCGTTTGTCCCTTGCAAAGAAAAATAAAATCTTTCTCATGCTTTCTTTTTTTCATGTTGATATTTTCGCTGATAGCGAAAATTTTTTTTAGTTCGAGTAACTTTCCACTTGGCATAACTAAATGTTAAATTTGAGAAATCAATTTATAGAGCAATTGGCGCTAAATATCCAGATATTTTAAAATTCAGTCCTCACATAAAGTTCTCAAACTTTTTACATCATTGCACTAAATTATTTAAAATCCGTATAGTAAATACCTTGACTTCAAATTTAATTTTAGACGTAAGGGTGAATATTTGATAAAAAAATTATAATATTGGTTAACTTGTGAAGTTCGTGAATTGGAGGCCTCGTTATTTTCGCTCAAAATATGCACATAAGAACTGCATGTACTGTCATAATATTGTATGTAAATTTTTGGACAAATTATCATACTGATATTTATTACATTACAAGGTATGTAAAAGTAAGAGAAACAGATTGACGTAGTCACTACGTTAATAACACTTGGAAAAGCAAAGCGACTTCGTGGCAAAATTCTATGTAAATCACGAACATCTCAATAATTGTGTTTCAGTACGTAGAAGCTTTATAATTTTAGCTTATTTCCATTGAGCTTCTCGCCCCACGTCGCAAATGCTCAGTTGAATTATTTCAATTTTAAAATCTTTGAATATATTGGAAGAAGAATCGAGGAGCGTTTTCATTAATTACTTGTATCTTAAATTGTTTCAATCAGTTAAGAATTTGAGGGATTTAAAAAAGCAGAAATTGTTCAAACTAATCCCTAACTAAGAGATATATTTATTAGACATTCGAAATTTGCACAGACACAAGCTTCGAAGAAAAACATCATGCATTCCTATTTCATGTTTGAAACATCACAAAATGGGCTTGTTTGTAATGGAGCGCTATCAACCAGCTCCTCTGAAACAACACTGAGCATTCTTCTTTTCAGATGGCGCTTTTGAAAAACTGCAGGCGATTGTAACTAACGTATTCAGTAACTTTCTCTTGTAATTTATCCTAAACGTCTCACTGTGAGCATTATCTCAGTCATAAGTTTATATTTTGGTTAGAGGATTCGTTCAATCTCTGTCATTTTGCTATGTATGACGCTTGTGGCTATAAATTGTTTGATATCGTATGAAATTGTTTGATATTTTAAAAAAATTCTTCGAAATGTTAGACATTGTAAAAATCATTAGAACTTCTTCAAAATTCTTAGAACACATGCGAAATTGTTTGGAATTCTTAAAATTGTTTCAAACCGCTTTGAATTCTTTGAAATCTTTTGAAATTCTCTGAAGATCTGCTTAATTTTTCCGATTGTTTTAAAATTGGTTTAAATTATTAAATATTGCTCAAGAACTTTTGCACTCCATTGCAATTCGTTAAAACTTTTTGTTATGGTTTCAAATTGGTTGGAATTGTATGACATTGCGTGGAATCGTATGATTTTGTTGGAGTTGTTTGAGAGTCAGGAGCTGCTCCAAAGTCGCACAGTTTCTATCTTTTCTAACCGAGCGTACGTTGGAGAAAAGTTTAAAAATATATTTAAAGAATAAGAGCAACTATTTTAGGAGCATCATATATTTTAAAAATTCCCTTTGAAATTCAAGGTTGCATTTTTCCAGACATTTTTAGTGTGTTGTACAACATGGGACATTTAATCTAAAAAGCAACACAAAAATAACATCTATCAACGGAGGATTTTGATAGAACTTAGCTCATAGACCGGAATTTTTGCTCCAGCCCACATCTGAAGGGTCTCCCAATTTGGCCATCGATGTTAGACTTCTTTTGATGCGCTCATTAGTATTCAAAGGCAATTGGACTGACCGTGTTCCACTGTTCTTTGTACTGCAGATATAGAGAAAATACCTCTGAAAAACTCAAAAATTCGAATTTCTGTCAACAGTCTTGTGTGTTTTCAATCATCCCTAGTACTGCGTGTATACAAATATTTGATCTAAAAACGAAAACCTTACATCAGCCAATGGCTTTCCTGTTCAGTTTCTTTTCAATTTGACGAGCTTGGAAAAATTTTGGTTTTTATATTAAAAGGCTAACAGCATTTAAAGGTTTCACGTGCCTCGGTCGGAAACAACTGTAAAAAAGTGTAAAATGTCAACACTCGGACATTTATAGGATATCAAGACATAAAATCTTCGAAACTTGTACCGAAAATTTCTTAATTTCCATCCTCGGAGACCTTTCGAATCTCAAGACATGAAATTCTGATGCCTTTTCGGGGAAAATTATTACCCTTGAATATCAACACGATGTCAAGACACGAAATTCCGGAGACTTTCTGTAAAAGTTTTGAAATTACAATCCTAGAAGGTCAAGGAATTTTTAGACATGACACTTTAAAAGCGTTATGGAAAGGTTTCAAGATTTTCCCCCTCGGTCAATTGTAGGATCTCGATACATAAAGTTCCAAAAACCTTTTTAGAAAATTTCAAAATTTCGACCCTCCGATGTTCAAAAAAGGATCTCAGGAGAATGAAATCAGTTTTTGTCATTAAACTTTGGTCCCTGTAAAGACCTCCTAAATTCGGGAAAAATAGAATTCTCTCACAAGCTCTTTCTTCTGCTCTCTATTTTTACATCAGTTTTTTCTTAAAGTGTATAAACTGAAAATTTATAGGCTATTCTCACCTTAATGTTATGCTTCCTAAGTTATGCTTTTCATTATAATACTTAATAGTATTACTACAGAAATTTGAAGGGGTTGATACTAGGTAGTATCAAAAAGTGACGAGACTAGTTCTGTAGTTGACAAAAAACTCATTTTTTACGTACCGTTTTGCACATTGCCACCTATGAAGTAGTTCTATTGAACAGCAATACAGCGTTCATGTCACTTCCAGAATGTGTTCTGGAAGTCCAGTTCTTGAAGCGGGTCAGGTACCTTTGCGATTCGCACTGATGTGCGCTATTGCGGCAAAACAGTGACCTTTAGGCTGCATTTTCAACCTCGGGATTAGAGCGAAGTAGCAGTGACACAATTGCAGAGCATTAGCACGAATCGCAAAAAGTGACAGGCAAGTTTCGAGAGGTGAACTTCCAGGACACGTTTTGGAAGTGGCAAGAATGCTGGCAACGCTGCGACCTGACCCAAGCGTCTCTTGAGGACGTTGAAACATCACGAGCAGCTATGTTCTTCTTCTCGGATGGGTTTACTCTAGATCTCCTGACATCTACCCTATGGACTTATACTAGTGGGGCGAGCTTGAGAGTTCTTCCGATAAGAATTCATACGACACCGTTGAGCTTTCAGGACAGCTGTTGTGCTGCTATGACGAACATCAACATGACTTCCCCGATTAATGCCTTACGGCCTGTTTCGAAAGCGTATATAGGCCGCTATTGAGACAGATGGCACTTTTATTGAGTAATTAATGTCATGCATTCGGTCTGTCTTCACGCGTACATAACATTATATGGTCCTTAAATGCTGAATCCCTAGCTTTGCTTTTTTTCTCGGGTAATGTAACTTTGTTCTCAACTATCTACTTCACTCATGAGTTATGCGCAATATACTTTTAGGGTTATTTTGCTAGGACAAAATTACACAATAAATATCTATACACGAATAATTCAATCCAAATATTTAATGTCAATGGTTCTATCATGTCATTGACTGAAAACGAATTTTAATAGACACGGCTTCATAGGATAAGAGAGCTGGCCGAAGAAAAGCCAATGGGAGAATGATAGAATCTCGCGAAATTCAAATTAAGGACAGACTCGGATCAAAGCGAATATTTCATCGGTTTTGAATTTCATTTCTGATTCAAAAGTTCAAATCTTAAAATGGCCAAAGGAGAAGCTCCTGCACAAATGCATATGCATGAATTAAAATTGGAGCTACAAAATTGAAATGTCTATTTGAAGCACAAAGTGCAAGCAGTAAGTTTGAGGAAGATGTTAGAAATAGATTTTACGTTTGTGACTCGAAAATAAGACCTGAAAAGCCGCAGCCGTGATATTTTAGAACTTGGCTCAGAATTATTTTACAAGTTTATGAACTGGTGATACCTTGATGCGAAGTCCAAAAATTAACAATTCATTCACGGTCAAATTAGGTTCTACTCTGTTTTTCTAGTACTCAGAAGAGAGTAAAAGTGTGCGTAAGGAATGTGAGATTTGTTTTACGCTGTCACCTGATACTTGAACTTTCATAACCTCCCCTAAAAATTTCATTTCAACAGTGAAAAAGTCCTTTAGAATCACATTTAAGAAAAAACAATTTTGAAAAATTTCGTTTAAAAAACTATACAACTTTAAATTATCCTCCGAAAAATTGTACAAAACTTATAACATTTCGACTGAAAATGTAAATCCACTATTTTGTTTAGTGTTTTAATCCTTAAATTATAAACTAATTAATATTTCGTCACTCATTTACGTAACGTTTAATCCAACCTGGTAGCTTGAAGTCATATATGAAGTCCTATGAGACCAGAGCGGTCGCTACCCATTTCACCACAGACAAACTAACAATTTTTGATACCTAGCAATTCAGTTCAGTGAGATAAATATGCTTCTAGAATAAATGTGTACATTATTAAAAATTGTGTAAACGCTTAATAGAGTTTAAAATTATGATTAAACGCTGTGAATGTATTTTTAGATAAATATGTTTCGAATATACAAACCAGTAAACGTATTTCTGGTTTACGTTTACTGACGAGACCTGCAGGACGAAATGAAGTCGATACAATGACTTTCTCCCCTATTAATTCCTACCAACAAAATTCTTATCTGGTATTCACATCTTCTGAAGACTTCCTGGCAACAAATGCTGATGTGAGCAGGAAAAACATTTAGAAAATCTTTAGCGTTCGTCTAAAGTTGAGGTAAATGATGTTGGATCGGTGGTGAAATGAACGGTTCATGAAATAGCAATGAACAAAAACAATATTTATTTCGTAATGAATGGGTCATAGGACAATCACAAACGATTAAAATTCTCTTTAACTTATTCTTCACGCAAACAATAAAGCAAGGTAGATTTTCCAATTGTGCAATGAATGATTCTCTTTTACAATAATACTCGAGAATATACTCCTGCATATTTTTTCAACAAGGATAGTACTCGGACACTTTTGCCTTTTCTCGGGTTTTGCTTTGCTTCCTTGTTTCGTTTTTCAATACTTGTTCTGTTTGTTTCATTATTTCGACTCAATTTTGGGGAAAAATAATCCGGGAACGCAACGCTTCGCACTCAGAACGAAATTTGTCTCATCAAATCGAGCTGGAAAAGCCCTGATGTTTGTCTGCGCGTCTCCAGAGCTCCGCTCCTGCGTCGCTCTTGCGCCGCTCCTGCGCCGCTCTAACGCCGCTCTTGCACCGCTCCAGCGCTGCTCCTGCGAGGATGCTAAGGCGTCCGTCCATGCGTATTGCACGGACGGACAGAATTGTACTAAACAAACTTTTTGAGGATAAATTTCTAAGAGAAATTTATTTGCTGATTAATTTTTTTGAGCGTTCATGAGGATTTGTAGTAGACGAATTTTTGCGGATGAGTTTTCAATGGATGAAATTTTGTAAATCGAATTTAATGGACAACTTTTTTGTAAATAAAACTTTAGTGAATAATTTTTCAGGACGAAATTCTTACAGGTGAATTTTCATTCGAAAAATTATTGCAAATTAAATTGTAAGGAATGAATTTTTGTAGATTAAATTTTAATGGATTTAGTTGTTGACGGGTAAATTTTTAACGGATTAAGTATGGTGAATACATTATTTCGTGGACTTAATTTCTTTGGATAATTTTTTTTCACAGACAAAATGTCAATAGATCATTTTTAAGCTGAAGAATTCTCAACTGATAAATTTATCGAATGAATTTTTTCGGACGAATATTTGCGATCGACTTCTCCCGAATATTTAGCGCGTGAAAGTCACATTTGCGGGAGTTATTCTCTCGGGACTTGAAGGGACAAAATTCCTCAACTAAACAATGAAGGCATGTGGAATAACCACGTTCAGATTTCTGCAATTTCTTCAAGCGTTGGACGATGGGCCAGACACATCGCGGCGGCTGCGTTTGTGTACAGCTGCGCAGCTGTGCCTCAGCTGACAAGACGCATAGCCACACAGCTGTGGCACGCAGGATACACAGCCGCACAGCTGAGGCACGCAGAATACACAGCCGCACAGCTGAGGCACGCAGGATACACAGCCGCNCCACACAGCTGAGGCATGCAGGATACACAGCCACACAGCTGAGGCACACAGGATACACAGCTGAGGCACGCAGGATACAGAGCCACACAGCTGAGGCGTACAGGATACACAGCCACGCAGCTGAGTGACACAGGAGACACAGCCACGCAGCTGAGGCACACAGGATACACAGCCACACAGCTGAGTGACAAAGGATATGCATCCACACAGCTGAATCATACAGAATACACAGCTACACAGCGGGACCTACTTAGCATGTCAGCCTCAGTAACTTCCTTTGTTTGTCTTCTTAGCTCCACTAATTAGGGCAGCTCCCTGAGGGCCCGTCACGGCCCCTGTTTGGCTGGTACTGAATCAATGGTAGCTATTGGCTCATGTTAGACAGACGATTGCGATTGGCTCATGTCGAACAGGTGATAGTGATTGGCTCATGTTGGACAGACGATAGTTATTGGCTCATCTTGGACAGGTGATAGCGATTGGCTCATGTTGGACAGGTGATAACGATTGGCTCATGTTGGACAGGTGATAGTGATTGGCTCATGTTGGACAGACGATAGTTATTGGCTCATGTTGGACAGGTGATAACGATTGGCTCATGTTGGACAGGTGATAACGATTGGCTCATGTAGGACAGGTGATAGTGATTGATTCTTGTTGAACAGGTGATAGCGATTGGAGATTAGCTGTTATTAGGCAGATGATAGCGATTAGCTGTTATTGGACTTGTGGTAGTGATTGACTGTTGTTGGACGAACGATAATAATTGGCAGTTACGGTACAATTAGTGGTGATTGGATACTTCTGACTGAATCATAGTCCGTGAATATTTTGGGAGAGGACCTTAGCAATTGACATCTCTTTTTTACATGGTTGTGATTTGTTTAGAAGTGTCATAGCTACTGACATCTGTGAATGGAAGAACTGGTTGTGATTTGGTGTTTTTTAATAAACGGTAACATTTTAGTGCAAATGCCGAAAGTCGAAGGCGGAAAATGATTGACTCATAAAACGGATTGACGGGTTACAGTTTTTTCTGGGCAGTTAGCTGCAATTGGAATTTTTTTGACTAGGTGGCTGTAACTGGAATTTTTGTGGGCAGGTAGTTGCGATTAAAATTTTTCCTGTACAGGTTAGACAACATCTTTCTGAGCAGACGGTTGTAATTGACATTTTTCGGAGCAGGTAGCTGCGATGCACGTATTTCCTGAGCAGGTTGTTGCGATTGGCATTTCTGATAGGGCAGGCGGTCGAGATTGGCTGTTACAGGTCATCGAATTGACAGTAGCTTTTGGCTGCAAACGGAGAGACAGTGGTAGCTTTTGAGTGGCTGTTATCGAACGGTTGAATGTGATTATTATTCACTTTCAGGCGATTTAAATTTCGATGATATTAATATTCAGTTTAAAAGCGATTGGATTTAAAAGCGATCGATATTTAATTTAAAAGCAATGCATATTCAGAAGCAATTTTTATTTACTCTAGAAACGATTTATTTTCTGAGGCTACTATAATTGGGAAGCGTTTACTATTTACTGCAGAGGCGCTTATTATAACGAGCGATTAACATTCACCTTAGACTCGATTTTTACTCTCAAATTATTAATATTATTGATGAATATAGAGCGGCGACTGGCTATTTCAAACTCCCTGCAGCGGTGGGCTGTTCCAGGCGAGGCGGTGCACAGAGATTATTATTGTTTACCAAATGACCAGGCCGATTTGTGAGGTGTCGTTCCACAGACGGTAGCCAGTGGTGACAATAAGTTAACGGGGCTGTTATTGACCAGACAGAGAAGATGGCTGTTACTGACTATAGTCACTTGACAGAGAAGAATGGCTGTTACTGATTAGACTGAGAGAAAATGTTGTTACAGACTAGACAGAGAAGATGGCGGTTACTGACTAGACAGGGAGGAAATGCTTTTTCTGTCTAGACAAAGAGTAATGGCAGTTACTGACTAGACAGAGAGGAATGGCAGTTACTGACTAGACAGAGAGGAATGACTATTACTGACTAGACAGAAATAAAACGCTGTTTCTGATTGGACAGAGAGGTATATATGGCTGTTACTGAGTGGACAGAGAAGATGGGTGTTACTGACTAGACAGAGAATAAATGCTGTTACTGACTAGACGGAGAAGATGACTGTTACTGACTAGACAGAGAGAAAATGCTATCACTGACTAGACAAAGAAAAAATGCTGTTACTGACTATACAGAAAGGAATGGCTGTTACTGAATAGACAGAGAGGACTGGGTGCTACTCTCATATTTCTCCAAAAATGGGTTACACTAGAAACCTAGTGCCTTATTTGGGCCCAAAAGGGTTGTTGCTACTGAATCTAGCCTGTTATTTGTCATATCTCACTTGATTGTAATACTGAGGCCAATGTTAATTGTGTGGGGCAAATAAATGTGTCAAATATTATCCTTTTGTTATTTTATGTTGACGACCAGCTTAGTATTAATTTACTTTAAAGAAAAAATGTGTGTAATATGGAAGAATTGTCAGCCGGATGGAAAATAATTTAGCCAGGAAAGACTGTGCCTGCGGCCGGATTTACGAATTTTAGTATCACTCAGCAAAGCCTGGGGGTTTTCCGCTTATGATAGGCTCTGTAGATTACAGAGAACACAATTAACTTGCGAGGAATACGGAAAAATTTAATATTCACGTAATTTACAGGAAGTTTGACTGGGTAATGAATTTATTGGCTGACTTGGGTGGAAATTTGCCCGCTGCGCACGGCAAGGGAAATAAATAAATTTATTTCTTTCGCCTCAAAAAGACTTAGACATTACATTTTTCTGCCCTTTTTTGGTAGAAAAAATGCGCATTCATTTTCATAGACATGGGCTTCATTGTATCGAGCGACCTTATCTTGATCACAAACATTTCATAAATGTACGGTAAAGAGAGAGACTCCCTGAGACTCTCATAAAAGCTACAGAAGAATCTCACGCGGTCAAATATTCTTCGCAGATGGGCTTTGGGTCGAATTTTGCAGAAGGCTGAGAGTTTATTCAAGATATAATGAGAATAAAACCCCCTCTTTGCAGAGTATTCTGTTACTGGTCATTGCACATGCGTTAATTAAAATATCTCGCCTAGAACACCTCGCAGATCGCCGATATGTAGTGTACCACAAGGACATCTCGCAAATCACCGATACGCAGTGTGTATCACACCTAATGGTGATTTGGTAATTTCAGGGCTCTGATAATGTTGCTCTCTAGAAGTGGTGTGTCTTATACTGATTGAGTGACATTTCTAGTTTTATGAAACAATAGTTCGATGAATGAAATTTATGAATCACGACAAGGTCGAAGTTTTATTCCATCTGTCGGCAGAATTACTTCCATCAATATTCTTCAACGAATTGTAGACCCAGCCAGTTATGATCATCATACAACGTTAGTGCTCATTGGAACTGAATAATGTTTTTCAAATTATGCTTGAATTTTTTAAATGTCATCGATTTTCTTTGCGTTTTCTAGGATTTCTTGTACCACTGATCACACTTTCACCGGTATGTGTAATTCTATCACGAACACAAATTGATGGAGAACCGACTACCGCCTTATCACATTGTTGTTACTGCATAAGGTCAATTATTGCAGATTTTTGTGATACGAATAATATTTAGAAGTGATTTTTTCGGACATGTACTGTATTCAGCTCACATTATCTATCTTTCGTTTCGTTAGCGCATGGTGATGATGTGGTTCATTTTCTGAACAGGTGTCAAGTCATTCAGGTGTCATTTATTTGAGCTACATACGCGCATGAGTAAGAAAATCAGTTTATTGAAAACAAACTTCTAACACGCTTAATGTTTCGCCAGCTTTCAAAATGTTATCGTTCTTTACAATTTCCCTTCCCACCCATTTCTAACTCTTCAGTTTCTCACCTGAATTTGATCAATTCTCAAACTTGGGCACACACAAGTATCCTCGAGACACAAAATCTTTCACAGAAGTTTCACGTTTTAATTTGTTTATGACACACACAAGGCACAAATCAAACATTTCCTCTTACGCTGAAGAGTGCAAGTCATAGGATGTCATTCTTTCTTTCGATGATGTACGAGCCTTTCAGGGCGTTACATTCCCTCATGCCCCGGTGCTCCGTGGCGCAGTGGGAAACGCCTGAGGAGATCTCAGGTTCTATTCTCGTCTGCACTTGTGGATTTACATAAAGTGCTTTCTTTTGCTCAGGAAGCTTATGTCTCTAATTCCCCTCGATACTTCGGCACCGTGTCACTAATTATAATGCATTTGAAAAACATTATGTTGTACTCAATGTCGACTTTGTTTGAATAAAGTTTCTTGCCTTCCATTTCCGTTTCTGTTCATTCTGGCCTTTTCTGTATGAGCCAGGAGTGGCTTTTACACTACTCGTCGATACCATTTCTTTGACTGCAACGTTAATAACTTTCCTTTTGAGGCCTATAAACGTCGACAACTTCCTTTGAAGGCCTACGCAGTCGAAATCGTTTTTTTGAATTCCTGCAAATATCTATATTTTCATTTCGAGGTCTGCGAACATTAATATCGTCTCTTTGAACGCCTGTAAGCGTCGACATCGATCCGTTCATAGGACGTCAGTTACTTTTTGTGTGACTATTGTCAGAAAGTCGGATTAGTAAGACTAGAGAAGGAGCGAGAGGAGTGAAATGAGAGCGAAAGGTGAAAGTCATGATCTGTAATTTCAGAATTTAGCATTTTTTCCACGTGGGGACATTGCTTTTGAAGTTCGTGTTCATTAACCGCCGTCCATTTCTGTCAGCCGTGTCCATTGATATTCATAACTTTGGACTTGTTTTCATCTGAAGCAGCGGCATAGACTATATCCAGAGCCCGAGGCTCTTTTTCGTACCCGAGATCTCGAACGAAAATGAAATCATTAGAGTTTTGAGATTTTTTTTCATAAGTAAAATAATTGCTACGCTTTTATTTGTCTATGAAAAACGGTCGCTTACTTTCATTTAAATATGATAATTGACATTAGTCAAAATTAACAAGTAAATTTAATTCTGATCTTATATTTTCAGGTCTTAAGTTTACTTTTTGAGAAGTTATTACAAAAACATAAGATTTTGGGATAAATTTTGATCGAAATGACGCGAGCACTTTGTACAAAATTGTCACAAAACTGTATAATTATTACATGTGTTACTTTTAGATTGTAGTACATATACACAGTAGTTATTCATGGAATTAATTAGATTTGTAAGCATTTCTTTTAGTAATGTTTCCCTGTATTCCCTAGCGGAGCACCGCAACGTGTCCTTATTTTCGAACCGCCTCCCATTGCCGTAAACTTGCCTGGCTAATATGCCCCAGAGATCCTCGATAGGAATCAGATCAGGGGACTTTGAGAGCCAACTCAAAGTAGCAACATTGTGGCCTTCGAGCCAGCTGGTTGTCAGTTTTGCAGCGTGATTTGCAGCGTTATCTTACTGGAACACAGCGTTATTCTGGTAATGATTGGCCAAGAATCGAAGATAAATTTTTTCTAAGACATCTGAACTCGTGTACTTCAGTGCTTTCGGCCATTCTTCCATTCCACAAAACTCGCATTACCATCGAGAAAAAACGGTCCCAGATCATCAGAAATTTTTCTTTAAACGGCCGCTTGCTGAAGACTTATTATTTCTTTCTTAAATCATGCCCGTAGAACTGAAAACCGTCAGGTTTATCCAAGTTAAACTTTTTTCATCCGAAAAAATGATTTTTGGCCAATCTTCTCTATTCCATTGCACTATATCCCGCGTCTCTTCCTCTCGTTTTTTTGGGTAACTTCGTCAGCGTGGGAGCTTTTTCTCTCGGAATGAGTTTAAAATTATACGCACTCTCCTGGGGTTATATTTAAAACTATGAACATCTGAAGAATTTTGGAGCTTTTGCCCGTACAAAAAGCTGAACGTAGCAGCCTTCGACGACTGGCTGGGGTTAGTTTTGGTTTAAGTCCGATTGATTTCTTGAGCCTATACGATTTTGAATTTTACAAAGAATCACATTTAACTTTACAAGTCCTATCAATCTTCTTGAAAATTGCCTAATAGGAACATTCTTTGCCACTGAAAACTTTCATTTTGCCTTTTTATTTTCCTGTCTGCACACTCTTCAACAAATTCTGACAAATTGATAAAGTTCAATTTTCGACGTCTCACGGATGCTGTACAACTCATCATAAAACTGGTGTCTGTCTTGTTTGATCAATTATTTTAGTGTCACAGACATATTATTACGGAAGTATGAAATCTGTGGAGGGCGTGTTATCTTTGTTTCTATTCAAATTTATCCCAAAATCCGGGGTTTTTGAATTTTTTCCGGGAGGAGTACACTTCCAAAAAATTGATTCAACACCGACTTCTAGTTTCATTACCTTGCTCCAGTCAAAATCTCATCAACTTTGAATCATTACTTGTAAAGTAATGTGTTAATTGCTTAGAGCGTTCCATTATTTTTTCCACCACATAGGTCTGACACACTTTGTCCAGTCATCTGAAGTAGGTCTGACACACTTTGTCTAGTCACCTGAAGTAGGTCTGACACACCTTGTCCAGTCGCATTAAGAAGGTCTGACACATTTTGTCCAGTCATTACCTCAGGAAGTACTATAAATTTTATCTAGGCATTACCTAAGTTGGATAAATTTTCAGCGGCTGGTAGTGCGGTAGTTCAATTATGAAGGCCTAATGAGCTTCCACATGACTGGAGTCACATTGGCCTTTCAGTAGCGATGATTAGAGCACACGAAATGCTAATGAACCTCAAGTGAAGGCAAAACTCGTTAATGAGCGCCCAACTATAGGCGGAAGGATGAGGCTTGCGGTTGAACTGACATCAATGTTAGCACCCGATTCTCTATGCGTAACTCGACGAAATGAAGGATTTGCGTTGATTTAGTTAAATTTCTATTGCACGCACGTTGTTTAATGTGCGAGTTTTCTTATAATGGAATATAATGCAAAGAGTCTTGTACAATTTTACGTTTTACTCGGCTTATGAGACGATTTGTGCAACGTTCTGTAAGACGATCAGTATTGGAACAGGTACGTTGAAACTACGGTAAATCTATGTATACTTACTTCTTTTTAACTGGAGCTATGATGAATATTATATCCTGGGGAAATTATCGTAGTTCTAAGCATTCTATTCTCTCGGAGCTTCCGTAAGCCCGTTTTTTGGTCAAGCCATTTCCCTTTAATCCGTTTATGGCTCAAGCCATTTTCTGTAAATTCGTTTTTTTGGTCAAGCTATTTTCAAATTCTAAGACGACCTAACTGCAGTGCGTTTTGCTTGATTATGTAGACATGTTTATCAAATGAAACATTCAAAGAACATTTATATTTCAAGTTCTGTTCAAAATCACTCTCTAACTTCATTCATTTTAAAGATATTGTATGTTAACTGAAATGATTCGTAAAATTTTAGTGTTGCCACTGTTCCGTTAGATTGTGCAAACTTTCTGTACTTGTATATACTAAAAACGGGCAAGAAGTCTGGTATTACTGAAGAAGACCGTGCTAAAACTATTTCCATACATGAAACTGGTAAGTCACTACTAAAAATATCCGAAAAGTTTTATTGTGATCACCTTACTATCAAGTCATTTACATTTTCTGGCCATTTGAGCAGCGTACTGTACGTGTAGAAGCGTGTGTGCTACGAGCAACGAAACTCAATGAATAAAAAGAAAGTTTTGCTCCTGCGCGTTAAGAAATTTCTGGTCAGGACCGGCTGGCGTAGTCTGTAGTCGTCTGATTGTAGTGCGACCTTGACTGTAGTGCCACAGATCACTAATGTAAGTGACCTGTGATAATGCAAAAAAGTCGCCAGTGCTTCATATGATGTCGAAAGGGAAGGGGGGGGAGTAAACGGTCTGTTTGCTCCGTCTCAGATTCCTAGAACCTTGACCCCTAATTTCGGTCTCGTGATAAATGGGCGAGTTGTCACTGGCTGTACTGGAAAAACGCGGTGGTGCGGTTTACAATGACTCCTCCTCCTACAGTTTTTGTCCGACGATAATAAAACTTACGCAGAAAAACTTTTTGATTTATATTTTGCGTGTTTGGAATCATTAAGAACTTATTAGGGGAGAAATAATAAAATATAGATAATTAACGAAAATAAAAAATAGTTCTAAATTTTTCTTTTTCTGTTTCTCGAAAGTGTACTTCAAATATCTTATTCCTCGTGTTGAAATGTAGCTAATGCAACTAATCTCATTGTTCTCATAAAAAATTAAAGACAAGGTAGAGGATTGAGAAATTAGAAAATATTATATTTTCCTTAAATTTATTCATTTTATTTTTAGAAATCGAACAAAAAAATGCGAACAAAATGTGTTTGTACCATCGCGTTACATAAGTGAGCCAAATTTTACAGCGATCTGTTGCATAGGAAAAAAAGTCAGACTGTTACTTGAAATTAACCCCTTTTAATACCGCAAGGACGCATGAGGCAAGCGTGTCAGTTACTAGACGTCGCATTTGGGCATTGAAGGATGGGGAAAACCATGTTCGCTCACAGCCTGCATTAAAAGTCTCAGTTCCTTTGTTATTCTATGGTACCTTGTCGTATTTAGTAATTGGGTACAGAAAGAAGTAATTCCACACTTAAAAATATTTAAAAAAGAGAATAAAAATGGTATTATTGTTTTTCTATTCCTTTTCACCATCATTGTGAACGTTAAATTATAACATACTCGTACATGCATAGGTCTTTAAAAATAGTAAATCTTGTTTCAATTGAACACTCAATTGCGAATAATAAATATAATTCGACTATAGTGTGTACTCCTCTGAAACTCAAAATTGTTCTAGAAAGTATATACGTACAACAAAATATTGTACTAAAATTACCCAGCAGAACGCACTGCACATCAGCTTTACACTACAAGGAAAGAAGACAAAGGAAGGGTAAAGCCAAAAAGTGTCAACACCACTCACTTCACCACTGGAATATTTTTCAGTATCATTTCGTTGGTACATTAATTAAGTAGCGAGATTAGTCTTTAATATTGGTTTGGTAGAGTACTAGTATACTTGTAAGAACAATGGCCTTTAAAATTAGTTTGCCGGTGTATACAATTATGATAATTTTCAGCATTTGTTTGTAGGTACGAAAATGTCGATAAGCCTTTTTCATCAATTTTTTGCTACCACTCTAACGCACTTTTAATAAAGTTATAATATCGATCTTGCGATAGACTTCACCAACATTTAATAGACTCTATATTGTACGTTCCAACAATAATGTTAGAATTACCTTTAGACACGATATTGTCTTTAATAATGGTTGATTGGTAAGACCGAAACAATCCCAGAGTAGAATAAAAAAGTCTTTGTTGCATATCTCTGAGAAGTTTCTCAGTTTTTATATCATAATGAAATTCATGCAAATGAATTGAAAACGCTCTTACTTGGGCTGCAGTGAATGTGACTAATATTAAGAAAGCTTCCCTGCTTGTGAACTAGATAGAAGTGAACTATTGTCTAGAAGGCTTAACTTTCGGACTTTTACTTCCACTGAAATCTCCGCATCAACCTCTCCACACTCCACTTCAGAACTTGAGCAGTGCAAAAATTAGAGCCTCGTCTACCCTCGTCCGCGCTTCTAGAGTCTAACGCTAACTTTGACCGCCACTGGACGTCATCGTTAACGAAGGCTTCATGAAGATCAGGGACACTGGAACCTCGACTCACGAACGCTCTTCTAAGTACAAAAAACTCGACATGGGAACAAAAATTTGTCAGGAACTTAGTTTCGAATTACTAACCGTTTTCCTCTCACGATTAGGATTGGCTTCACTCGTAAGTGGAACAAATATTTTTGACAAGTTATTGTTCGTATGCAATGTTACCCATATTCAGTATGCACCAATTCAGTCCTGGAAAAAAGATCCTATAGCTTGAAAAAACCTTAATAAAGTCCCTTAGCTAATAAGTGCTAATTTGATCAGTCAGAAAAATCCGGCTTTGCTAAATTTCAAAGAGAATGTTAGAGCAATTACCAGTAATCTAAGAAAGCTTCCAATATAGTGCAGAAAATGACCGCAGCCTAAAACTAAGTGAAGCAAAAAGAGCGAAAATCAGAACATTACTCCTTTGTGAAATAATTTTAAGATACATTGGAATTATCTAGTAAGGGAGAGCTTTTTCACTTCAAAGACATTTATTTCAACAACAGGATACAATGTTCGTTAAGTACTTGCTGCAGCGAGGGGTCTTTTTCTCTACACAGTGACACTTATCACTATGAAGAAAAGTATTTTCAGTGTAAATTTGTTCCACGATATATTGGTCGAATTAAACTATCGAAACATTTCATTATTAATTTGCCATCAATGTGTTGGACTACAGGAGCAATGTCTGGGGGTT
>VOMN01033453.1:0-20505 GCA_014899125.1 Orchestia grillus | reverse complement strand
AAAAGTCCTCGTAAATTGCAAAAAGAAAGTGACTGGGATATTTTTCTGGATCGAAATATTCTTGTTAAAAACATTAATTACAGCGTTATGAAACTATGAAATCAAATACTACTTTATCCTAAAAACATGTAAAATGATTAATAATAAGACGTAGAAGAGAGAAGTGCTATTTTCAAATCTTACACCAAAATACTGAATCATAATTCCATTCAAAAGAAATTTGTTCCAGGATTTAACCAGCGATCAAATCATGGATATTTTGTATCCTGCCTGGATACCAAAACGCAGACAATCAGGATCCGTCCCTAAGACAACACAGGAAGTCCAAAGTCAGCTCGCATTAAACAAGCTCTTTATCGCGTTCCTCAGCGCACAGCCCGAACTTGTGACGAGAATACTGCACACCGGTAAAGGCGACCAGACGAGAGTTAAGCGAGACTTGAATAAAATTGTCATTTATTAAGGATAAAACTTCCCACACTCCGTGGTATTAGATACATACTTCGCGACCACCCGCACTCCGAAGGTTTACCTGTCAAATGGAAACCTTCCACCTCGTGTTATAGAACTGTCAATAACGGCAGCTTATTCTCAAGTCTGTGTGCTGGAAAATGTTTGAAAACGTTGTGGTCGAAAACACATACTGTAATTCACGTGATCTATTTTGTCGCACTGATGTAGCTTTTATTTGAACATAAAAACGGGTAATCAATTATGTTATTTTGGGACTCAACACTAGCTTTGAAAACAGCGCAGAAATAAAGATTACATACAAATTAAACGAGAGACATCGAACAAGAACGACTCCATGAAACGAATCTTAATCTTACATTTACAACTGAGGGGCTGCATTAAATCAAATTAAAAATGTGTACATCATAAACACTGCAAATTGCATAAAGTATTGTGTTGTGACAGACGATACACCGTTGTGAAGTTTTGACTCGACGCCAATTTCAAATAATGAACCTACTATTGCAGCAGGTAAAGTTGATTACTTGTTTCTTCAAAACCAAAATCAGTAATATTTGCAGTTCGAGCTCGCGATCCAGTTACAAAGGCTTCCAGAATCCCTAGCCACGAGGATCTTAGGAGGCTCTACGGGGCAGTGGGTACACACTCAATTTTGAAGTGAGTAGGCCAAGGTTCGACTCCCGGCTGCACAGTCGGATAGGAGTGCTTCTCTCGGAATGGAAGCTCAAATCCAACATTTTTCACATCACTCAGGTGACGGTAAGTATAATACATTTGAAACTCAACGTTGAACTGTACATCACCTCAGCAGGAATCAATACACTTTTTTTCCAATTTTTTTCTTTCTGACTCACCAAGTCGCACACTGAAGGAGCTGAGTTTGACCGCCACACCAGGGCGAGACTTGGCCTCGTGCTGCTGCACTACAAACTCCACCCACTCGGGGCTGATGGCTCCGGCCCCAGACGGTGTCTTCATCGTAGCTCTCACTAGTAACACACTTTGTCTAATGAAATATATAGAGCTTAAAAACACGAAGAAATATAAACACTGAAAAAAGTAAACCCGGATGTGTGCATTAATAAATTTAATTATTTTTGCTACTGAAGTTTTATGTACATGGCATCTGCTAAAACTATTTAGCACAAACTAACAATACGTAAGAATTTTTGAAGTGAAGAGAGAAGTAGTGAACGATTTATAACCGTAAAGCTAGATATGCACAATCAAAGGGAAAAAAGGCTTAAACCAAAAACTTAGTTGATTAAAACTTAAAACATAAGTTTTGTGCACGGCAAATTCCAAATTTTATTAAACAGCACCTAAATAACATCTAAAATTCAACTTAATGGATATTTAATATTCATTCAGAATAAAACTTGCCAGAATTTAGATTCAGAATTAAAACTTGCCAGAATTTAGATTCAGAATTAAAACTTACCAACTAAATGTCTACTCGTGCTTAAATAAAAGGCCAAGCAGCAACAGTTAACAAACGTTTTCCCCTCTCGAAAGAATGCACTTCATTTCTCGAACATGCTACACAAATTGCACCAGACTGCTACGCCCGAGTCGCTAGTTTCAACATTTCAATACTTTATCTAAACTAATATAGCCTTTCTCATACAGAAATTTGCGCGCACAGATTACTTCATCAGTGCGATTGCTTCTCTCTGGAAATATTACATCAAAAATGTTCTATGTAGAGATGCATTGATTGGCTGGCTTAAAAGCATGACATTTCTCCTGTGGGCATAATCTCAGTCAAAGGGTTAAAAAATAAAAATTTTAATTTGAGTAGCGGTACGTTAAAATTCCAATGGATTTCTCATCTCTAGTGCTTACAAAACATGAATAGCACTAATTCTTGGCGAGCTAACCATATCAGGACCGCACAGCATTAATTATTTACCAGCAAACCATTCCAGACCCTCACAGTACTGATCATTAGCGAGCTAACCATCCCACGACCGCACAGCACTAATTCTCTGTGGGCTAATCATCTCAGGATCGCAGTTATTTGTTCTTTGTCAATTAAAACCATCATCGTTGAATCAACCATTGCAAAATATATCTTATGAAAATGTACTCGGTAGAGTCACCATTCAACCAGCACAATCGAAGAGTCATAAAGATACAATGATCATAAACTTTGTAAAATATTTTTCTCATGTGGCACATTGAAAGCATATACTATGTTTCTGTTTTTAACAACGCATTATTCACGAATTCATCCCAAATTTCCCCACAAACATAATTCATTGAAGCTCATCAAAATGCACAAGATGGAACTCCCCGCGAATCAGAATATCGTCAAAAAAATACTGAAATCCCGAGGTTGTCACCCTAGATCCTGCTCACTTATTGAAACATCAAGGTACAGTACTATTGCGAGCTATGACTACCTATGGCACTATGGAAATAGCGAGTGCACTCCGACAGCTCGAGTATACCTGACGATTGCATGGTATTTTTTTAAAACTTCATGTAAATAATTTGAAATAGTAATAAGTTACCTCCCATAATTGACTACAATAGTGCCTTCAAAATTATTCATTTTCTAAGAAAAGGACGGGCTCATTCGTTTCATAAATTTACAGTCTCATAAGTATTGGGAATTCAAAAATGAAAGAAGTTGAGCACTAATAAATCATTCATATTTGTTGATACATATGTTAACTGCCAGTCCGCACCAGAGACGATCGTAACAGCGGTGCTTCGTGATGCACTTACCGTTTTAGCTTCAGTTTCAGCTATTGTTATTTCCCACCATCGGCCACCGCAGACACCTCTGACGACTTCAGCGAAGAACTAGCGTCTTCATGGTCGTTGAGACAGGCTCGGGAATCCTACCTTTACCCCGAGGATTGCTTTGTCCCCAAAGTACGCTGACGGACTGAAGCTGTCCGCTTCAACGTATCTCCTTGGGGACTCAAAAATTATTTTAAAAAATTATCTGCGACAGACGCTTCAAAATGAACTTAGCTAAGGATATAAAGACGATGGTTTAGCGAGCAGTAATTTAATGCCACATTTATCACAGAGATAAGTACGGCCTATTGGCTTCATCAGCCAGAAAATAATTTCTTTCACATACAAAACAACGCGGTAAATTATAAGCTCTAAAGCGAAACCGTGAAAAATTATCGACAATTTATTGGTAGTCGTAGTCCCAAGGATGAGGGTGTAATAAAACTCCATACAAATAAATGTAACAAAAATTAACTTCAAAAGTTAATTAACATTAAAGCAGTAGAGAAACCTGTTGTACGCACCTCAGGGTCGAGATTTTAATAATTCTAGAGAACTGGCCTTAAGAGGTAGATCGCTGAACGACCAGCAATAGTTTCTGAAAAAGCTACGGACAGCGAGAGCTAAAATCAACACAAAGTCTAAGGTGCCTCGGGTTTAAGGTAGAACAGGTTCCCCAAATGATGCATTAACTTCAATGGCTTTCACACGAGGTGATATTTCCTCCTAGATATAAATGCCTATAGCAACCCAATACGTCTCTCTATAATAATTCTATCGATGAATGTCAATGCGCTGTCTTAAAGAGGTGAATAGCGCAGATTTTATTAAAAAAAGAAATGATGTATTTTCAAAACGCATCGCACAGCGCGAACGCTTAATCAGCATGGATGAAACGAATAAAACATTCCAATATTGTGACCAACTAGACTTACGTAACGTAATAAACGTAACGTAATTAGAAATTAGATCAACGTAATTAACGCAAACGTAACTACGCAAGTAACGTTGACGTAATTAGAGCGAAATTAGAAAGACATGCTAATGAAAGCGACGACAGAATCCCAGACGTTAGTGTGGGATATCAGCAACTGAGTAGCACTAGTAGTGCGGCTCATGTTCAAACAAAAACAAAACGTTTATGATTTTATAATTGGCTGTAGTTACCGTCCTTTAGATGGACTCATAGCAATTTCAAAGGCTTTTGGTTAGGTCCCTGCCAACATCTGATTTTAACGCCTACATAGAGAAATTCTGAAATGACGATGTTCATAACATCCTTGGCACCAATTGTGAGTTGACTCGCATGGAGACAGAGTTCAGAAAGCGTTCGAAGATCTACAGCTGATAAAGGATGTTGCATCGCGAGAGAAATGCAGGCAGCCTTTTGATGTAAAAAACGATAGGGGGCACTTCACTGAGCATCCTTTCGTCAGAGTCACTTGAGCACCCTTATCTCAGTACAATGAGAACGCCTTAATCAGAAATAACAGCTAGAGATGACACGTAAATAAAGAATTCTACCTCAATTAGAAGTGGTGATAAACTATTGATAACTGCCTCTTCGAGATCTTTGGCCTATATCGCACCGAAAACACAAATTTGGTCAAAAAGGTCAAGAACTGTAAAAATTCAAATTATTTTCACTGGGAGAACGATATAGAAAATCTCAATTTCTGCGCTCCTAGCATTTTCAGGTCTAAGGTGAAGAAAAATCTTTTGAAAGAGACAAGTTCGCAGCACGTTGACGTCACAACTTGAAGAGGTCGAATACTTCCAGTCATCTCTTCAGGGCTACGGTGTCTGATCTTCCACCTGGGCCCTTGGCGTTTCACCTGCCCACCCGTTTACGACCGTGCGCCTTACCCACACTTAAATCCCATTGGGCAGCGAGTGCCCTAGGCCGCGATCCCTCTTCATCTTGAAGAAGATGCACATTTCCAAGTATCTCCTCAAGGGCCCAGAGTCACATTTTGCGTATAGGCGTTCAGCAATACCTCAATCAGCCGTTGATCATAGTTATTTCCTGGGAGGCCCGTGAAGTACAGTGGCCGAGCATTATCGTTCTTCGAACACACAGCAAGGAAGTGTTGTACAGTTAAGGTCGCAAGACACTCAATACAGAAGAGCTAAATGTCACGTTCCATTAGGTATCCATTGGTAAGCAAGGTGTGTTCGATTTCTAAACGGCATAATATAACCTCCATTCATCGCTTACGACACAATACAGAAGTTCAAAAGTTTTCTAAAAGGAAACGATAAATAAATTTTAAAATGTGTTTATTATTTATGAAGAAATTTCATTTTTCTATTTTCAGGTTTGAAACGAACAGCAGTCGTCCGAAAGGTAAAGTTCGTAGAGGGTCAGTAAATGATTCTGTAAGCTCCTGAAAAGATGAAAATCGGTTGGAGCAAGATCAGGAGAATATGGTGGGAGATGCATGACTTCCCAGCACTCAAGACCACAACTCGGCGATAAGGTCACAGAAGTAAACAGATTCTAAAATATAAAGATAGAAATCCTTTGAATTTGGAGTTAACATTCTATAATCAGAAATAATAGCAGAATACCTCGAGCCAGTAATAACACAGCCTCTGAGGCAGCATTCGTACGCAATACCAGCGCACACAGCCGAGAAGAAACACTTGCACTAAATAATCAACCTACTCGACAGTGTTACGAAGTTTCTCTTAAATATATTCCAGTCCAATAAAAAAACTCGTCATGAGAACCATCACCGCAAGGGTATCTGAGTACCTAATTAGGTTAACAGCTAGAAAACGGCTTCATACTATTAAGAGCTTTCAACGGTGCAGGTAAATCATATAAAATTACCCGCAATCCTCTTCACCTGTCATTCAAGAAAAGTTTTGCACCAACAGAAAAATTTCAGTATTATAACAGTACTCTATTTCATTTGAATTAATCCTACATTACACGAAAATGATACGTTTACCTGCTTATCCAACAACATAGATAGCCATTCGATCTGAATTTTCAGTAATAAATACGAAAAAACCTTAAGCTACAGTAAAAAGGAAGAACTAAAAATGATTTTAATACGATTTAAAATAAAACTGTACTCCCATCATCAGCGTTTTATTGCTATTTCAAATTTTATTGCATTCTTAGTCCATTCTCAATGTCAGAATTATTTGCGTGAACATTTATTACGAGTTTGAAGTGACATGCAGCAGTCGCAGTAATAACACAGCCGTGTCGACAATTTCAAACGCATTATTTTAATGATATCCATGGATCAAGTACCTTTTGTTTTCACTTAAGGCAACCATTACAATAAAATCATTTTACACAGTTTACTCAACCTATGAAAAATGAAATGCGATTTTCGCCGATATCCATCCCCATGATAGGCCAAGGGTTTGATTTTCCGACCAAGTTACGCTTTATTTTTCATGAGTCCTATAAACTGTGTGAAATGAGCTTTGCTGCAATGGTTGCCTCAATTGAAAAGCGTCAAGATGAGGCATTATATCCTTAGATATAGTAGAAATATTGTGTTTGAAATCGTCGAAATTCTCGAGTTCATATTGTAACTGCTTCAAGGTATTTTGAACTTGTAATACATGCCAAGAAAATGCAAAGATACCACGTGGGAATAGCTGGCAAGTTGATTTTACATTACATGGCTATGGCTCGTAACAATTTCTTTCATTCCGGTACACACACGTTTTACATTCCGACGCACACTATTTCACATTCTGATACACATGATGTTTTACATCACGGTACACACTGTATTTTATTTACATTACGGTACACACTTTTATATTACGGTACACACTTTCATATTACGGTACATACTTTTATATTACGGTACATACTTTTATATTACGGTACACACTTTTATATTACGGTACACACTTTTATATTACGGTACACACTTTTACATTCCGGTGCACACTGTGTTTTCCATTCCGGTACACACTGCATTTTACATTCCGGTACACACTGCATTTTACATTCCGGTACACACTGCATTTTACATTCCGGTACACACTATGTTTTACAATCCAGTACACACTATGTTTTACAATCTAGTACACACTGTTTTACGTTCCAGTACACACACTGTTTTACATTCCAGTACACACACTGTTTTAAATTCCGGTACCCAGTTTCACATTCCAGCACACTGTTTTCTACATTCCGGTACACACTGTGTTTTACACTCCAGCGCACACTAACCCGTGAACAGTGTTCAAGGCCTTTTCTTCTTCAACACCCTAACCCGTCACCAGGGCTGGCCTCGCTCCTAACCCCACTCGTGAGTCACAGTAGCTGCTGTAGCCGCCCGCTGCTCCGCCCCATGGCCAGTGTGAAGCACAAACAGCGGACGCACGCACGCGAACATCAGAGTCATACTTTCTTCACTGAACACCTATGAACTAAGAATAAATATAATAAATGAAAGACGGCATTACGAAACAATCATTTCGTGAAAATCTTCTGCGTCAGTTTCGCTTCGCAAGCATTTCACACGTAATAAGAAATTGGCTAACGAAATATATATGTACTACGGAATCGTACGAGAGAATCAAAAGACATGATTAAAATCAATACATTCCCCATAGAATCATGCAAAAATACAAAAGAGTTACAGAAAGTATTAAGCAAGCTAAAAATACGTAACGTATGGTAAGACTATCAAAAAATACACGATAGTAGGACAAGTAACAAATGATTTTGGGGAGAGAATTGGGATTAAAAACATTACGTGACGTGAACACAGACAATTTAATTGTGAACATGATCAATCCTTTACAAAATAAGGGCTAACAAGTAGTCAGCTATTGAACAAGGTAAGGCTTGGCCGTTTAGACGGTCGCCTAGACTAAGGTGACAGCACGAGACCAAGTAATTTGAAGAGGACGCACATTATGCACAAACCAGAGCTACAGCGCCGCCCATCACCACATATTAGACCCATAAACTTGAACTCGTATCCTAAGCTACCGAAGACATGCTCAGCCTTCTCCAACACAATGTAAATCGTGCCACTAAAACGTCAAACAACGCCGCCTTAATTTCAAATCACGTGACACACGCTACCTAAATTTCAAATCGAACAAGTCACGCTGCCTAAGTTTAAAGTCACACAGCAAATCACGATGACGAAGTTTAAAGTCACACAACAAATCATGGTGACGAAGTTTAAAGTCATACAACACATCATGGTGACGAAGTTTAAAGTCATACAACACATCATAGTGACGAAGTTTAAAGTCACACAACAAATCATGATGACGAAGTTAAAAGGCACAGAACAAATCACGCTACCAAAATTTCACACCGCGTAACATATCGTGCTACCTAAATATGGAATTAAACAAGTCACACGGTCTAAATTTCATCAAGTGCACCACACGGGGTTAGCGGTTGGTATTACCCCCAGTACTCGGCTACAAAACGTCAAGTCTGTGGAGAAATTAGACATAATGAACAGGAAACATAAAATATATCGCACGAGTAAATAATTGTTTTTGTACCATTCGAAAATAATTTGGCATAGAGGAAATGAGCGAAATGCAATGAACTAATGGAATGCAAATAGAGTACGTATAAGAACTTTTGGATGCATTAGATGAAAATCCTCTAATTTGAAGATAGCAGGAAATCATATCTGTGTTTTATTTCGATTTTCAGACCATTAAATTAATAACAGACCAATTTCAGTTCATAAAATCATTCTCAGTGAACAAATTAATCAGTTTCATACCCTATTTTTTTGCTTAGGAAAAAAAGAGTGATTATAATTATTAAATAATATCTCACTTAACCAATAAATAAAAGATTTTTAACTAGCATGCTACAACATTAGCCGTAAGTAAGAAAATTTCCTCATGGAACAAATTCTTCTTCAGAAGCCACAACATTTCAAGCAGCGTACAAGAGCACACAAGCTAACAAACCTCACAAAAAAAACGGAAGATACATAAAGCAGTAGAATAAGAATAGCAAAAGGTAGAAATGTTTCATAAAACAGTAGGATAAGAACAACTACTGGCAGGTGTAGGCGTTACCACTTGCAGCTTACGCTTGGCAAGCCTCCTGCCTAACGGCACCTTTAATCAAACCGGCAAACAAAAAAAAACAATGGTATAATCATAATTATTAATACATTAACCAGCTATATTTTGCGACACCATGGCAAACAAAAAAACAATGGCATAATCATAAATATAATTACATTAACCAGCTATATTTTGCAACACCTAACACCAAAATATAATACTGTAGACAATTACATCTAATACACTAAACAGATGTATTTTGAGCAACAACATACACCAAAGTATTCTTCATTGTGTAATTGACAACATAATGGCAAAGATCGCTGCATAAGGTTTAGTTGATGAATATAGGTAAGCAACATTCATTGGGAAAGCAGTCCTCACCAGCAGACAACACACCCTCTGGCAGCACTGCCAGGAATAGTATGGCAGGTTCAACGGGCTGGTGTATGGATTATCATTCATTCATTGTTCCCAGAGGTTCTTACGCAATATTAGATAAGTTCCTGCAATCTTCAGTTAATTCTGAGGCAGGTAATCGAGTAGCATTCTTTGATAACCTAGCACGTACCTAAATTAATAATCTGGCAACCTTTGTAAATAGTGATCTGATAACGTATAGAATCTTTCAGATTATTAATCTAGAAGCATGTGAGAACGAGAGCATCCAAGGTCCAAAAAAAAAATCCACAAGAGCAACATGGCACTTCCCTGCAAGGCTAGCCACTCTATGCTGTACAGAGTTGCACAGGTCACATAAACTTAAAATCGGAATAAGAAAAATGCATATAAAGCACGCCAGCGAAAGATATTGCAATGCATTTCAGAAAATTAAATCAGAGAAAAAGGTCAAATTAACACCAATCCAAGTCATGGTAAGTGTTACCCAGTTATTCCATGGGATATAATTATCAATCAACAATATCCCTGATGGGGCAGGTTAATTGATTTATTCGTAAAATATATTTTATTACTGCTGTAGGATTTTAATAGCTACAGAATCGCCCAGAGAGTAAGAAAATGTTAACTTTCCCCTGAACGCGAGACTTGAGAGTAGGCTCAAAATACTCATTCAGAAGTAAACAATAAGTATGCACTGATTTTGACAAAGGTTTGTGCATAAGATGTCTCTTGACAGTAGCTAAACAACATACCAACACCTAGAAGTTGACCAACAAAAACACAACAGAAATAAATGAGAGAACATTACCTTTCAGTTCAAGCATGGAAATACCAATTTTCACTTGACATCCTCAAAACTATAGTATGCTATCAAGTTTTGATGACCCACTATTGCAAACACAGAAATGTGCTATTCATAAGGGAAGCAGAATATACATCCTTGTATTTCACCTATTTCTCTGTATGTAAAGCAATAAAAACAGCAAAATATTGAGTCTAGGCACTACCCCAACTGTATGAGGTAGCCAATACCAGAGCTAACTTGCAGCAACACAGACTAATAGAGCAGGACGACTGCCCAGTAATATCACTGCACTCTCCTCTACATTTGGCACAAAACTGGCAGGCTTGCTAGCCAATTCAAGTTCATCGCTCCTTATCATAACAGAAACTTCATGGCTCTAACCTTCATCTGTTCCTATTCCTATCTGTGGAGTATCATGTGTACAGGTTTTCCACACCGCACAATGAATTTTTAAAGCAATAATTAAATTACATAAAATTTGCTTTCGGAACTAAGACATGAACTGGCAGTGAATACATTCCAGAGATAATAAATTCAAAAATTAAGTAGAGGATCATGATGTTTAAGACACAGTCCTTACTGAGCGTTGAATCAGAGGAACCTCATGAAGATGGTCACAATTCCAAGTGATACATATATAAGTGCTGGATGCACTAAAATAAAAACAATTCATGTTAAGAACAAATTAAACAAACCTGGAGAACCGAGTTAACCAAATTGAACAATAGCTATTGATGAATGCCCAAAATATTGGTATAATTCAATGGCAGGCTAACATAGACAAGTTACTCGTTAATAATGATCCACAATACGATGGAATTTCCCTACTTCTATACATTGATGAAAAAGCTTTGCATACAATGAAACGTGAAAGAGGGAAACAAATTTAGCTATTTTACTTCATCCACTTGAACAAACAAATTGACAAGTATAAGTTTTAGAAAGTACACTCAAGATGAGTTTACAGCTTTTATACTAAGAAACTACAGCAAGAAAATTGCACTATTTGATTAAGCAATTGTTTATTCACAATTTTTCAGGGCTAATTCAAGAAGATGGTGTGTGTTTAGTTTTTGTGATGTGATGTAATGAGAAAATTCAATTTCTATGAATGTCTCTACTGATTGTCAAATACAATTTAAATAACATGAAGACACAAACTGAATCAAATTTAATTTACGAAGTTTAATGAAATTTAAAAGTGTCTAAATTAACTTTCAGGATATTAACAAAGTTCCTTATTTCACGCTGATTTCAGAATGCCCCATGAAAAAAAGTTACGTTGATATGTTCTTCTCAAGTAAGTCATTACTAATGCCTTCAGTGCAGTAGGAACCTGTCCATATTGCCAGTTGCCACCCACACAAATTGACAACAAATATAAGCTAAAAAAACACAAACAATATACCCTAATTGTTATTAGTTGTAACTTTCTGATCAGTTGTACCAAATTACAAGCTGATTAGTTGAACAAAATCAGATGTTAAGAAAACTGAATGCCAATAGTGGATTATGAAACAATTCCTTACACAATATGGAGATATAACAATCGAGGCAAGTAATTAGTTGAAGCCATGGTAATGATGGAGAAAAAATTGCAGCTAGACGCCATATCATGCACAATATTGGTGTCACTTAAGAGACAACAGCCTCAGTAGTAAGTGTAAGGCACAAGTTATTCCAAGTTCTAATTTTTCACTACCTATAAAATAAAAACATTTTAGGACACTTAGAAAGAGAATCCATGATGAAGTTTAATAGGCAATAAATAGGTAGATGATAAAAACTCTAATCCATGACAGAAAAATATAATCAGGAGATACATCACAACAATACACAGTTACAGAATGTGGCTACTAAGCTAACAAGAGTAAGACCACCACTACGCACTCAATGAATCGAACAAGCCTCTCTTATCAGCATCAAGAATCAAGCCTAAAAATCTCTCATTGAAGACAGTATTCTGGCCACCAATTAACTCATTGGCTATTGGTTTAACCATACTTTTCATGCCTTGCTTAATGATGAACTGAAATGAATTCTTCAGAGTCATAGACACCATAAGTTTTGCAAGCCGTGTCTGCAATTTTTGGGAGAAAGAATTTCTCGACTGAGCAGTGGAGGAGTCACTGGAATTTGAATTGAGGTTCTCCCCAGCCTGGCTCAGGGTGCCTTGTACCAAGCATAACCCCAATACCAATCCAATCAGTGATGTACGGGTAAACTCTGCGTAGAACTGGTCGTAACTCCATTCAGGTACTGGAGTCTTCACGTTCTCAGAAATATTCATGAACATTGAGTGGTAATGGTGGAGGATTTCATCAAGATGATCATCTCGCAGTTTTGAAGATGTGGAAGAGCTCAATAAGTAATGAAGATCAATAACTGGATTATTCCACTGAGTATTTTGCCAGTCAACCAGTTTCACAGCCTCAATGTTACATTCACCATTTTCTTCCCCAGGATAGTAGCAGAATAAAATGTTGTTGTTCCAGGGGTCTCCATGTGTAAGACACAGCATTTTGTGCAGGCTTTGTTGCAGCCAAAGACTTTCAAACTTTTGGATGATAGCATGATGCCCTTTCTCAAGCTTAGTTAGAATATCTTTGTGCTCAGGCAAGGTTTTCAAATATTTTTCTGCAATTTTCAGGGCAGCACCTCCAGCTAATTTTAAGAAGTTACTCATTACAGGACTGAATGCAAAACAGGGATAAGTTTCACATACATCAGTAGTCAGATTGTATGAACGAGACAGCGCATGCAACCTTGCAACATGCTCTACAGTCAGTAATGTTTGTGCAAGGTTCAGGCCTTTGAGCTTGTCATTCATTTCAAATTTTGATTCCTTGCAATTCTCCATTACAAGCACATATTCTGAAGATAAACAAACTCCATAAATATATTCTGGCACATGTATTCTCTGGTCAACATCAAGGCAGCTGGCATTTGCACCCCAATAAGAGTTCAACTCATCAATCAGTTTTGAATAAATCACAAACTCTTTTACATGTTGCTCTGTTGCCTTACCAAGTTCTCTGATGAAAGGATTGAAACTCAAAAACTTTAAAATAAAACTGTAATCTTTTTTTTGAAGTTGTGATGAGTCCTCCTTGCGATCTCCCAGATGCACATCAGCACTCGCATCCAATCGCACCAGCTCAGAATTGAAACTCTCGCCAGGTTTTGTGGCTGAAACAGGAACAAAATCTTAGGATTTTATTTTTAAACCTATAATATGTATACACTGTGATCTATTATTTACATAACTGATGCAGTGGCAAAAAATATGAAGCTCAAAAAGAATTACATTAAGTTTATTAAGTTCATCATAACATAAAAAAAACATTTCCATGAAAATTGCATCATAAAAAATTTCAGAGTCCAGATTCACACTGTTCAAGTAAGGCTGAGCACACTTTGACCATTACATAATGTATGGAGCATTTCTGTAAAAGAGGCCTCAAATATTTATAAAAACGGCCAAATCAGGCAATTCCTACTTAACTAGCTAGTTTCTTCCAGCCATAAAACTGTAACTGACCATAGATTTATCTTTAGCAACTACAATACTTGGTTTATGTAATGAATTGGATAAAAAGAGATTGCAATGCAAATTGACTTTACTTTACACATTGACTGCGAGACGAGCCACCGGTGGGTCGTTTTGCCCTTAGGAAAATAATATCGCAGTCAACGTGTTAATCATCTGCCGAGTCAGTGATCAAAATCAAACCTATACATTTGGTGTTCAGTACACCTTTGCACTCAGGGCTTTCACTTTTATATGTAGAACTTTTTATTATTTCATTTTAAAAAGAAATATCAATTATTTGCAGGTCTGGGAGTTTCCAATGAGGAACCAACCTCCCTTCCTCTTATTAATTAGGTACAAAAATGCGAGCATCTTGTCTTGCACTCAGTTGCTAGAATTACACCCAGTTTGAGAATATCAATGAACACAAAATTACCAATAGCGCATCAACAAGTACCACCTTGAGACAAAAACAGGCATACTGCAATAAAATTGCAATTTAATTAGCTGGAAAAGAATAATCATATCAGAGACATAGCATTTCAAAGCACAAAATTCATTCCAAAATAATCTCCCATGCAATCTGATTGGACAAAACATACATAAAATCTATACCAATTGGAACATATACTTATGATAAGACAATGATGATAAAAAATATGCTGCCTGAGTAGCCCACAATTCACTGCAAGACTTGAATTTAAGAATGGCATAATTCCGTTGGCAAATAGTTTACAAAATTTGCTATTGAATGTTTCACAAACAGCTAAATAGCATTCTCTAAATTTCAATTACCCAAAGCGACAACAAATTTTTAAGCATGCACTACACTGGACACTACTCACGGGCAAATCAATCAGCCTACTGGAATTTTCAAAGCCCCAAAATGACTTGAAGAAGAAAGAGAATCAGCCTACTGCACTGTGCTTTATGGAATTGAATTGTAGTCAAATGAGCAATTTAAATATAGATAATTGAAAATTTAATTATCTGATCCAGTAGCTCATTAAACAATGAAAAACTAGTATTGTCATTTTTTAGCAAATAAATGAAAAAATTTTGTATAGCTTAAGATATTCTCTTGATATTGAGCCAATTCAACACTATATTAACAGCCTAATTATGTCTTAGTATAATGCTTTAGCTGTTTCTTTTAAATAAATGGCTTTCCTAGTAGAGTGTAACACCTTAATTTGAGTTTTATATCCAAGTAAAATGCATACATTCACATGGGGCACCTTGGATTTATTTGAAAAACTTAATGTTAGTGAATTTTTTACTATTTCCTATTTTTGCATTATGGTTACAGTCATTTTGCTGGTGTATGCAAGGGCTATTAAATGGTAACATCAACCAGGGCTATTTGGGACAATTTTTGAAGTTTTTTTGTTAATAACTTATTCTTATTTACAATTTTTTTATGTTTTAAATCCCTCTATAGGCTTGTGTGAGGGCTATGAAATGGTATAAAAAATTGTATCTACTAACTGTTAATTTGTCATAAAAGAGAAAACAGCATGACAAGTAGCCCCAACAGTTGGGGTAACTTGGAACACTGACAAAACATACTTAACACATGCCATGAAATTAATTTTTCATGTAGCAACTTTCTCTAGCTTATTACGTGGTCAAAGTGGTAAACGAAATTGATCACTAGATTGATGAATGGGTTTTTTAACATCTTCAATTTTTAAAAAATGAGCAATATTCAAGAACATTGTGATGCGATAAAATTTGATTTACTGCTTGCAAGCAATGTTTTGATTCAAAAGTGACCACATCTTAATCCAATACAAGGTGATATCTCAATTGAAAATGTTCTATGAATGAGCCAACTTCCACATCCACAAAAAATGAACATCTGAGAAAACAATTCCCAAGCTTGTGTGTGAGGATAGAAGGTCTACATTTGATGGACTTGTGTGAGGATAGAAAATGTGCAATTGATGAACTTGTGTGAGGATAGAAGGTGTGCAATTGATCAACTTGTATGAGGATAGAAGGTGTGCAATTAACTTGTGTGAGGATAGGTGTGCAATTGATGAACTTGTATGAGGATAGAAGGTGTGCAATTGATCAACTTGCTTAACTATCTCACCTTGCATGGGGCTCAGTAACGATAATTTGCAAAGGAGACAAATTGCAGCAAAATTCATCCTATGCTTGTTCAATCCTGATCACATATCAGAGCCGGCCCAAATACCTATCTATACTAATCATCTGGAACATTAATAAATAGTTAATTTGTTTTATGGACAAATAAACTAATATAATGGACAAATTTTGTAATTAAACATGTTCTATTTAGAGCCTCAAGTTTCCTTGGTTTGCAGATATGGCAGGTTTTTTAGCAAGAAGTAGACATTAGCAGAAACGAATTCAAAGAAATAAAAATATAGCATTTATTGTTTTTACAGTGTTTGAATGAATGAATTTGAATACTTACTAAGCCAAATATATGGTAGAAAATAGGGTGAATGTTTACTTTACTGTGGCCAACTGCACAGGGCATCCTGTTCATTGCACAAACTTCATTTTAGTGTCATTGAACAGGAATTATTTTTATAATGGGCAGAAACCTATTTTTTGAAATTTTTTGATGCACAGAAAAAGCTATATAGAAAGATATTCAAACCATTCCAGTACTAACAAATTGAAATATCACAAAGTCTACAGAAATTTGAGACACATTTCCACACCTATTTATCCTATTGCATTGAGTCAAATGCACCTAACAAACTTTTCCAAACCTAATCTAACCCTTCCTAATGTACCATAAGTATCCCTAACTAACCCAAACATGACCAGGAGCTTCAAAGCACAAAAGCTGGAGACAAGTTGTTGAATATAAAATAATTTTACATCATTTCATTTTATCATAAACCTCTTAGAAATAGATTTCAACCACTCAGAAAAAAAAATCCTATTCAATGATACTAAAATAAAGGCTGTATAATAGATAGATAAGACACTGTGCAGTTGGCTGCAGTAAAGTAGATATTAACCAGAAAGAGAAATATAGAACCTTATAGCCCAAATTTGTGATAGAGAAATTCCAGGCACTTTGAGCAGCATAGTCCTCAGCATACAGTGTGGGTCACATTTTTTAATTTACTCAAGTGTCTAGAGTAGGCTTTACATGACAGTAAACCTGAAAATCTAGATAAACTTCAAAACAGATCAATTCAGCTAGGCTATTTACTGCTAATGCTGCAATAAAAGTTTGACAATTAAATTTTTATTTTCACTTAATTTAAAAGTTTTCTTGTAGTTGGAATTGACTCTGACAGGGCCAATTGATAATTTCAGTATCTTAGATTGTTCACATCTTACATTGGGCCAGCACACAATAAAGCAGCCAAGCTCATATACTTCCTCAAGACACTGCATTCAGCCATGTCAGCTCCCAGAATTCTGGTAAAGATCTTGCAACTCACCTGACACTACACTGAAGGAGCTGAGCTTGACAGCCACACCAGGGCAAGACTTGGCCTCGTGCTGCTGCACTACAAACTCCACCCACTTGTGATTTATGTCACTGGATCCTAAAGGTGTTTTCATCTTGGCATTTAATATTGAATAAAGCTTATGACATAAAAATGTATGGCAACAAAGAATACTGAAAACAGAAGGAAAACAATAGTTCACAGATTATATACCTTAGCTGCGGAAAATATTTTCTAATTAAATTAGGCTAAGATTTAGAATCCAAACTAAAAATATACATAGCAGTGTTTTTTTTTTATAACTAAAATTCTCAGAATGATGTAGATAAGTGGGTCTTACAGCTAAACAGCATTTCCGAAATACAAAAATAAATCATAAAATCTTATATTACACCCCCAATTTTTTGCTCCATGCATTTAATACACGTGGTGTAGGATGAAAATTGTGAAAAAGTATCAATACATTTCATATTGTTAATGTTCAATCAACATGTGTAACAAATTGCTTTTACTCAGTTTGATATAATAATCTTTCTATAGAAAATAAATTGCACTATTTGTCAAGTTTACTAGTTCATTCTGCATGCAGATCCACTTCCAGTTGCTAAGAGTAAAGCAAAAGCTTTGCTCTTTAGACTTTTTTAATTAATTCATCATTCAACTCCTAAATTACATTTCAAACTAATTCTATTGCCCTAATAATAAATTTACAGGTCTTTCAGGGCTATAACAATTAGAACTCTTCAATCAATGATAAAAATTTGGGCTACAATGGGAACAATGAGAATAACACTTTTTTTGAATATTACATTTCTTCAATAAAATTCGAGACAAAGTCTTCAATAAATAAAGATACTCAATTTAATTTTTTCAAGATGATATAATTTATCTTAATTACAGCTCCATTAGCCTCTATATCCACACCATGAAGAGCTTCCTCATGCCTTGCAACTGGCTCCCTGGCTGTGGCCAACAAGAACCTTTATTAATTCCAACACATTTTAATGTTGGGCTTTTAGTGCATTACAACTACTGGTGTCGTGAGGAATGTGTGGTTTAAGCTCATTTTTATAAAGGAAGTACTCCGTGGTCATATGAAAAGCCTCGCCTAAACCGAGGCTCGAACCCTGGTCTTCTTGGCTGTGAGGCCATCACGCAAACCACTACACACCATGGAGCCCACAAGAGTGTAACACAAGAACAAGAGTGTAGGACATATATCTACATCATATTCAACTTCAGTAATATGTACAGAAGAACAAGTCACTCTACAAAGCTGCTAACCAACCAACTGTGCATTACTAAAATCCTCAAGATAAGGTTGAGATGCTGCTGAAAAGAATAAACAGAATCTCCACCATTTAATTACACAAAATTTGGCTATTTTCTCCTCCAACATTTGTGGATGAGAGTCTTGAGAGAGAAGAAAAATCTTAGTTCTATGCAAATAAAAACTAATGAATATTAAGTAAAAATTTTAACTCATGGTAAAACATTCATAGCTGCTTGGCACAAAATCTCTAAAAGCAAATATTTACGGCTCATATGAATTTTTTGGTCCCAATCCATATACAAGCACCCTTTGAATAAAATTTAGGTTTCGAATTAAATTATGCAAATATAGAGAAATCTCACTCTACAGGTATTCTTCATTAACAATTCTGAGCATTATGTACAAATATGTTCCAGCATGACTATCAAAATAATCCATTAACGGTATTCAAACTTCAATTCAGGAGATTACACGTTCTTATGAACATCAACGTGTAAGAATATATTAAGACGTTAGAGCAACTTCAAGTGAAAACTCAGTTCTCTTCACGCAATAGGCATAAAAGAAATAAAGTGGCTCACGTTTCGACTTTCGAGATATGCGTGGAGTTAATTCGATTTGTTTGTAAACAAAAATGACGTAACAATTGAACACAACTATGTACAACGGAAGCAAAGTGAGAAAAAATACCCAGGTAATAATAATCAGAGTAGTTCACCAAGCTTGGAAGAAAAGTTGTCACAATATCTCAATTTCTATACTTCTATTCATCCGAGTCGATGGGTATGCAGTCTGATACTTCTGAACTTCTGAAGTCGCTAGTCTTTTGTAAGAAGAAAACCATCGTACTATCAGTTTTTAAGGAGCTACGTCTGGAGCTGGATGGGATGTACATAATCAAATACTGATTAGGAAAGGCGGGAGTTACCTTGATAACGATATCAACTTGCCATTAATAAATACGTCGTTTTATCGGCATGGCAAGATCTTGTGTTACAAACGACCGATATACAATATTTTAATTTTTTGTTTCCAGTTTATAACAAGGGCAACCACGAGCCACCAACAATCGTATCATACGCACGTAAGTTCACTCACTTACAGTCTTTCGCTATCATTCGCTAGCAGTTGAGTAGAGGGTGACAGGGTGTCAGTTGTTCTAATGTGATCCCGGATTACACGACCTTCGGCTTTTTGAACACTCATCCAAATTTTGAAAGAGAAGTAATTTTAAATGGGAGTTGAAGGGGCAATGCCCCCTCTTTTAGCCTCTGACGTTATAGAAAATATAGCACCGTGACACCCACAATCGCTTGCAGAGCTACAATATGACTACTTTTCTTAAAAAATGTACAAGAGCATAGCAGCTACGGTTACGGGCTTTCTTCCGCGTATTGAGGGCTCAGTAGCGTCAAAAATTCAACTCTTATTGAAATCGCAATCTTAGTTAATTGACGTAGACATTGAGACATAATTTGATTAAATAATTTTTGATCAAACAACACATTTCTACTCTGGAGTATTCTATTGGAAAGTATTACGGGGACTGATCTAACAACTATGTCACATGTATGCTCCGTACTGCGTCCTCGTGACAACGGAGAGTTCTCTCGTCTCAGCCCGGATCAGCCAACTGGGCACTCGTGCGAGATGTGGCCAATCTTCCCGCACACGTAGCATTTTTATAGCACCACGGCCACAGCTAACGGAATAAGAGTTAAATCATCGCGTTAATTTTTTCAAGTCATGCAATACATGTGACGTCACAGAGAATTGTTGCCAGATA